>ML388162.1:0-102699 GCA_005239525.1 Nicotiana knightiana | reverse complement strand
CCCCAAGTGTTTGAGCTTTGAAGAATGAAATCTCGAGCACTTGATTATTCCTTCCTTGCGGTCCTTTTCCTGAAAAGGAAAAACATTCCGGACTCGAAGGTATATAGTTTTTTAGATGATGACTGCTTAACCCTTTAAAACGTCCATCAGAAAGTGTAACCCTAGATCGGGAATTGTGTTATTTCCTCGCGTTTTGTAGGTCTAATATCATCCTCTGGTGATGGGTTAGATTTATGCCTATCATCTAAAAAAGTTAGTGAATTTTTTAAATGTTCAAAATAAAATCGAACGTTNNNNCGGGGGTATTCTTTTCCTTAGAAGTAATACTTCTTTAGGTGGATGGCATTCCAGTTTGTTTGTAGGACTCTGCCGTCCATAGCTTCCAACTCATACGTGCCTTACCCAGCTATGCCTCGGATTTTGTAAGGTCCTTCCCAGTTTGGATTTAGCTTTCCGGCACCTACTTATTTCGTTGAAAGACTTTTTTGAGGACGAAGTCCCCAATCTTGAAGTACCTAAGATGAGCTTTACGGTTGCAATAACGCTCTATGATTTGTTTTTGAGCTGCCATCCGTATCAATGCTACTTCTCTCCGTGGTTCGAGCAGGTCCAAGTTGGTCCTCAATTCGTCGTCGTTTTCTCCCTCCTTGGCTATTGAGAACCTTATGCTTGGTTCGCCAATATCGACATGTATTAAGGCTTCTGAGCCATAAACAAGTGCGAACGGAGTTCTCCTGTGGATATTTTTGAAGTTGTTCTGTATGCCTATAGTATCGCTGGTAACTCATCAGGCCAGTTTCCCTTGGCTTTATCCAGCCGCTTCTTTAGATTGTTGATGATGACCTTATTCATTGACTCATCTTGACCATTAGCCACGGGGTGGTACGACGTTGAAGTGATCCGCTTTATTTGCCAACATTTGAAGAATTCTATGATTTGCGAGCCTATGAATTGTGGGCCATTATCACACACGATTTCGTTTGGTACTACAAAGCGGCATATTATGTTTCGCCATAAGAAGCTTTTAACTTCCTTTTTCTCGCACTTGTTTGAACGCTTCTACCTCTACCCATTTTGTAAAATAGTCAGTTAGCACGAGTAAAAACTGCACCTATCCTTTAGTTGTAGGAAGAGGTCCCACTATGTCTATCCCCAATTTTATAAAAGGCCATGGGGATATTATTGGATGCAATAATTCCGCTGGTCGATGCATGTTATTGGCAAACCTTTGGCATCTGTCACATTTGGATACGAAGTTCTCGGCTTCTTCTTCCATCTTAGGCCAATAGTATCCAACTCTGATTAGGGTTATCACTAAGGATCTCGCCCCTGAGTGATTTCCACAGTGTCCTTCGTGGACTTCTTTCATCACAAATCCCGTTTGGTTAGGTCCGAGAAATTTAGCTAGGGGTCCTCCGAAAATCTTGCGATAAAGTGAGTTGCGAATAAGGCAGTACCGTGCAGCTTAGCGGCGAAGTGCTTGAGCTTCTTTCCTGTCTTCAAGTACGGTGCCATTCTGCAAACAATTAAGAATTTCATTTCTCCAGTCCCAGGTTAAGTTGTTGAAAGTTACCTTATTCCTGTCCTGGTCTATTATTGAATGAAATAGTTGGATGACAATTGCATTGTCTTTGTTCGTTACTTCCATGACTGCTGCGAGGTTAGCTAATGCACCTGCTTCTGCATTTTCCTCTCTAGGTATTTGCGTTACCTTCCATGTTTTGAATTGTCTCACGAGCTCTCGTGCTTTTTCAAGATATTGTTGCATTCTAGTCTCTCGAGCGATGTAAGGCCCCTGTATCTGATTTACTACCAGTTGGGAGTCGCTGTTAATCACAATTTGCTCGATTGAGAGCTCCCGTACGACTTCAAGCCTTGCAAAAACAGCTTCGTACTCTGCTTCATTATTAGTTATAGGATAACACTTGATAGCTTGCCGTGTATTTTAACCCGTGGGTGATATTAAGACTATGCCTAAGCCGACACCTTTTATATTTGAAGAACCATCGGTGAATAAGGTCCATAGGCCTGGATTAGCACCGTTAAAGAGTTGTAACTCTTTTTATACTTCAGGTACAATGCTATCACTAAAGTAAGCAACAAAATCAGCTAGTATTTGAGACTTAATTGCAGTCCTAGGCTGATAGATTATTTCATGCTCGCTTAATTCTATGCCCCACTTGGCTAATCTTCCTGACAATTCCTGTTTATGCAAAATATTTCTTAAAGTATATGAGGTCACAACGGTTATTGGGTGGCATTGAAAATATGGTCATAATTTTCTAGATGCCATTATTAAAGCTAAGGCTAACTTTTCCACATGTGGATATCTAGTCTCAGCATCTAGCAAAGTTTTACTTACATAATAGATAGGTGATTGTTTACCTTTTTCTTCTCTTACCAGTATTGCACTCACAACAATTTATGAGACAGCCAGGTAGATGTACAATCTCTCCCCTTCTTTTGGCTTTGAAAGTAGTGGTGGTTTCGATAGATAAATCTTCAGATTCTTGAGGGCTTGCTGACATTCTTCAGTCCATTCGAACTGATTCTGCTTTTTGACAACTGAAAAGAATTTAAAACTTTTTTCGAAAGACTTAGAAATAAATCTTCCTAAAGCTACTATTCTCCCTGTTAGTCTTTGAACTTCATTTTTATTTTTTAAAATATCAGGTATTTCCTCTATTGCTTTAATTTGAGCGGGATTTACCTCAATTCCTCTGTTCGATACAAGGAAACCCAAAAATTTACCTGATTGCACTCCAAAAGCGCATTTCTCTGGATTTAGCTTCATATTATACCTGCATAAAATATCAAAAGAAGTAGAGAGATGCTGGAAATGGTCTTGTGCTTGTGTTGGTTTTACCAACATATCATCAATATAGACTTCCATCGTTTTTTCAAGATGTTCTTGGTACATTTTAGTCACTAACCTTTGATAGGTGGATGCAGCGTTTTCCNTTGCCATTCTTTTTAGGTACTACCACATTGTTTGCTAGCCAGTTAGGGTACGTTACCTCTCGTATCGAACCAATCTTCAAGAGTTTCTGTACCTCTTCGTCGATCACTTGATTCTTGAATGGTCCTTGCCTTCTTTTCATCTGCTTAATAGGTACGAAGGATAGATCTTCATTTAGTTTATGAGTCATCACTTCTGGTGGGATGCCTGTCATATCTGAGTGGGACCACACAAAGTAGTCTGCGTTAGCCTTTAAATAATCAATTAACTTACCTCTTCGAGCGGGGCCCAACCTCGTGCCTATATACACTTTCTGCTCAGGCTTTTGAACAGATAATGGAACAACTTCGAGCTCCTCCGTAGTTGTTTTGATGTGCTCATCTTCCTCCGGTTCATGAATGAAGTCCGGTCTAGAATCTGCATCTATATGGTATAGTACACCTTCCGTGGTAATTTGATTATTCTTCACGTAAGTATTTTCTTTCATACCTATTTCAGCAATAATACCTTCCGTACCTATTTGGGTAGTAATTTCTTTCATGCCTGTTTGGGCGGCGTTACCTGCTTGGAAGATTCCCTTATCTCGTAATTCTTCCACCTCTAATTTCTTGTTGTAGTATACCACAAAGTTAATATTTCTTGCGGTCTGCTGATCGCCTTTGATTTTGCTGAATGCCCCATTCAGAGGGGAATTTAATTACCTGATGCAACATGGAGGGTATCACTTTCATGCCGTGGATCCATGGCCTTCCCACGATCACGTTATAAGCCATGTCAGTATCGATGACTTGGAACATGGTACTTTTTATCACCCCCTCATCATAGGTGCTAAGCTCAATTTCTCCTTTTGTTATAACCGTAAAGTTATCAAACCCTGATATGGCTCGTGCCCTTGGGATAACTTGATTCCCCAGTAGCATTTCTTGCACGACTCTCAGCAAAATGATATTGACTGAACTGCCTGGATCAATCAATACTCTTTTTATGTTAGTGTCATGAATAAGTAAAGATATTACCAGAGCATCATTGTGCGGAAGCATTACTCCGCCCATATCTGCATCATCGAAGGTTATATGTCTTCTTCCATATTTTCACGAGCACGTTTTCCATGTGTAATTGTGAACTTTGTGGTTGTTTTGCAGATCACTCCGTTTACTTCTTCACCTCCGTGTATCACGTTGACAATTTGTTTTGGAGAAGGATGCTTTGGGGGATCCTGCCTGTTCCTCATATATGCTTGTTTACCTTTATCACTAAATTTTATTAAATAGTCGTGTTTCAATAAATTTTCTACTTCACCTTATAAAAATCTGCAATCCGCAGTTTTGTGCCCATGATCGTTGTGGAATTCACACCAGTGATATGGGTTCCTTCTACTTGGATTTGACCGCATATCTTTGGGCCACTTAACCTTTTCTCCCATGTTCCTCAATATTGAGACAAGTTCAGTAGTACTTTCATTAAAGGTATGATCCCCAATTTAAGTACTACCTCTAGATCGTCCATCTCGATCTTTTCTGGATCTAGATAAGGATGAGACTACGTCTCTTCCTTGTGGTATATAGTCCAACCTAGTGTTTTCGAACTTGGGGCGAATATCATGTCTCGAGGTCCTAAGTAAGGATCGTACCTGTTTTTACCTGATCTTCTATCTGATTCAAGATGTCTGGATCTGGAATGATCTTCATCTCTCGAACGAGCAATGATGTCTTCTTCTATTCTGAGTTTAGTACTATACCTGTTATATACATCGTTCCATGTTGTAGCGGGGAATTCTCTTAGAATTTCCTTAAGTCGTCTCGTGGCTTCTGAGCTTTTATCGTTTAGGTTTCTTGCAAATGTCATGGCTGCCCAATTATCAGGCACCCTGGGTAACTGCATTCTTTCTCGTTGAAACCTGTCTACAAACTCACGGAGTAGTTCCGTGTCTCCTTGTTTTATTTTGAATATGTCTTCCATTCTCTTCTCAACTTTTTGTGCACCAGAGTGTGCTTTTATAAACGAATCTGCAAGCTCAGCAAAAGAGTCAATAGAATTTTCAGGGAGAAGAGAATACCAGGTTAGGGCCCCTTTGGTAAGTGTTTCCCCAAATTTTTTGACAAGGACTGATTCAATCTCTTATTTTGTTAAGTCGTTGCCTTTTACCCCAGTAGTGAAAGTAGTCACATGGTCACGTGGGTCAGTTGTTTCATCATATTTGGGATTATCAGGGATTTTAAACTTCTTAGGTATAGGCAAGGGTGCCGCACTTGGCTTGCAAGGTTATTGAGAATACCTATCAACATCAATGCCTTTGATGATAGTCGGTACTCCAGGANATTTTCCATGGTGATGGTGTTATTGGGGGGTGGCATCGGCGGTGTAGGTAACGCTGCCGGTAATCCTCTCTCAAATTCTCGCAAATCTTGGCCCACATACTCTGGAATCACTTGCTTTACACGATCTTGTTCCACAGTTTGATCATTATCACTATTGTTGTTATTGGATCTTTCTGGGGATTGTTCCCTTGAACCACGTGGGGTTCCTGAAGGCGATGGAACTGGGGTTCCACTCCTTTGCTGGTTGTTGTCATTGGAGTTTGACATAGTTCAGAGGATACCACTTGAAAAGCAAACAAAGATTATCAGATTCCCGGTAATGGAACCAATTTGTTTAACCAAAGAATTAGACCCTTTGACTAAAGTTATTTTTAAGATGAACACGGGTTACTGATAATCAAGGAAATAGAGAAAAATGAATAATAGACAATATTGCAGAAATATAGAAAATCGAAGTCAATTATATTCGAGAATCAGATGCGTTTACAAGTTGTATTCCCCTCCCTTATACAGGAGATTCCTATAACGACCAAATCTTGCTATGGTTGCTCATTAACGACTAATTATGACATTAATAAGGCATTACAAAGGATAAAGGTAATTGGGGTACGGTTACATAACGTTCGAGTAATCAATTGTGGGTCTCTGAATCTGCCCGTAGCTTTGTCTAGATTCATTCTGACCGTGCCTCTCCCCTGTTTTGATCAGGTTGAGTTTCCCATGGCTGATAAGCTCGAGGGTTTACTGAATCGTGCCTCTTTTTCGTACCTCTTCAAAGAATCACATCCAGCTGTCGCGTTCTCCTGTGTCCACACGACCGGCTGAGTTGTCAAAAGCTGGCTTACATGTGATACTCTTTTTTACCAATACAATCGGGTGTTAGGAAAACCTCTCCTTATATTTATTCTATCGTGCAGTCATTGGTTTAATAAATTTCATTCTTCTATTCTCTCACAGATAGTTTTGACGCGTGCATCCGATATTCCAGACCCGGGAGGGGCCGCTACCCCCGTTGTTTGAGGCCGTGGTAGAGGCCGGGGGAGGGCACCGGCCCGGGGTAGGGGACGAGGTCTTCCTCGAGCTATTCCAATCATACGACCACCAGAGGACCCTACTATAGAGGAGCAGGGTGAGGTTCCCCTAGCAGTTCCTGCTCCAGTGGACTTTATAACGGCGCCAGGATTCCAGGAGATCATGGGTCGTATGATGCGGTTCATGGACACCATGTCCAAGGCCGGTTTATTTCCGGTAGATGCGGCCACTTCTCGGCCGGGAAGGGGGGCCAAGACTCCTACGGCCCAGGCTGCAGGTCACACAGCAGCATTACATCATACCCCGAGTACACTGCCCGTGGGTGGGGCCCAGCCTGTAGCAGCAACACCTAAGCCCAGGCCAGCTGCGGACGGTGATCCGCAGAAGTTATTGGATTGATGGACTCGATTGCACCCTCCAGTCTTCGAGGGTGAGCGGGGCGAGGATGCCGAGGATTTTGTTGACAGGTGCAGGGATATGCTACACAATATGAGGATATTAGAGTTCCATGGAGTGGACTTCACTACCTTCCAGCTAGAAGGCAAAGCTCACAGATGGTGGCAGTCCTATATTCTCAGCAGGCCAGCAAATTCTCCTCTTATCACCTGAGTGCAGTTCAATCAGATGTTTCTAGACAGGTATATCCCACCCTCTAAGAGGGAAGAGCTGCGATATCAGTTTGAGAAGCTGGAGCAAGGACAAATGTTTGTGACAGATTACGAGGCTACATTCTCAGAGTTATCTTACCACGCACTTATGATATTGCCTACTGATGCTGAGAGAGTGCGGAGATTTGTAGCAGGGCTGCACTCCGGTATTAGGGCCAACATGACCCGAGAGGTGGAGATGGGGGGCCCTATTAGCTGGTGGTCTAGATAGCTCGTCGGATTGAGGGCTATCAATCGAGAGGCAGAGAGTAGGGTCAGCAGGACAAGAGAGCCAAATTCTCCAGGGATTTCAAAGGTGCCCCAGTTAGGGGCAGAGGTCAGTTCAGTAGAGGTCAGCCCAGCAGGCCTCCATATTCAGCACCCCACCACCTCCCCGAGGTGTTTTAGTGAGGGCTTATTTCAGTTCTATTCCAGAGCGTTCCTACCGTCCTCCAGCCATTCAGGGTTCACCCAGTAGTTATCCCAGTTATCCGAGATTCCCCAGTCCCTACTTTAGTGCTATGCCAGAGAGTACACATCGCTCTTCGGCCATTCAGGGTTCCTCTTTGGGGCAGCAGGCTATGATACCCGGAGGTTGTTATGAGTGTGGGGATCTAGGTCATATGAATAGGCATTCTCCCAGGTTTCGGGGTAATGCGGTGCAATAGTATTATCAGCCTATGGGTCCAGCACCAGCCGTCAAGCCACCTAGAGGTGGGGGACAAGTCGGCAGGGTCGTCCTAGAGGTGGAGGCCAGTCAGGGGGAGGTCAGAAATCTCCTGCTCATTCTGGCGGGGCTCAATCTTCCGATGCTTCAGCTAGATTCTATGTTATCCCCGCCAGATCAGATGCAGTGGCCTCAGACGCCGTGATCACATGTATTATTACAGTATGTGGTAAAGAGGCATCGGTGTTATTTGATCCAGGATCCACTTATTCCTATGTTTCGGTCTTATTTGCTCATTTTCTGGATGTCCCTTGTGAGTCCTTGGGTTCTCCTATTTGTGTGTCCAGTCCCGTGGGCGATTCTGTGGTGGCAGATCGGATTTGTTGGTCCTCTGTGATTTTATTTTGTGGGTTCGAGACTCGAGCGGATCTCTTATTGCTCGACAAGGTTGATTTCGAGATTATTTTAGGCATGGGTTGGCTATCTCCTTATCATGTCATACTAGATTGCCATGCCAAGACAGTTACTTTAGTCATGCCAGAGTCGCCTAGGCTAGAGTGGAGAGGTTCCTCAGTTAGTGCAGCCAGCTGGGTTTTTTCTTTCCTGAAGGTTCGACACATGGTTGAGAAAGGTTGTCAGGCCTACCTCGCCTATGTGCGGGACACCACCACCGAGTCTCCGACGATTGATTCAGTGTCAGTTGTTCGAGAGTTTGCTGATGTATTTCCTTCAGACTTTCCGGACATGCCTCCGGATCGTGATATTGATTTCTGCATTGATTTAGCTCCAGGCACCCAGCCTATATCTATTCCTCCGTACCATATGGCTCTGAAAGAGTTGAAGGAGCAGCTGGAGGAGTTGTTAGCTAAGGGGTTCATCAGGCCGAGTGTATCAGCGTGGGGTGCTCCAGTTTTATTCGTGAAGAAAAAGGATGAGTCCATGCGGATGTGTATTGATTACCGCCAGTTGGACAAGGTTACCATTAAGAACAAGTATCCATTTCCGCGCATCGATGATTTGCTTGACCAGTTGTAGGGTGCTCGTGTGTTTTCTAAGATTGATTTGAGATAGGGGTATCATCAATTGAGGATTCGGGCTTCAGATGTTCCGAAGACTTCTTTTCGTACGAGATATGGCGATTATGAGTTCCTGGTGATGTCCTTTGGCTTGACTAATGCCCAAGAAGCATTCTTGGACTTGATGAATAGGGTGTTCAGGCCATATATTGATTCATTTGTCATTGTGTTCATTGATGTCATTTTGATTTACTCACATATCCTGGGGGAGCACGAGCAACATTTGAGAGTTGTGCTCCAGACTTTGCGAGAACAGAAGCTATATTTTAAGTTCTCCAAGTGTGAGTTCTGGTTCGATTCCGTAGCATTCTTGCGGCATGTGGTATCCGGAGAGGGTATCAAGGTTGATCCTCAGAAGATCGAGGTAGTTCAGAGTTGGTCGCGTCCTACTTCAGCTACAGAGATCAGGAGCTTTTTGGGCCTAGCAGGCTATTACCGCCGATTTGTGGAGGGGTTCTCTTCAATTGCAGCTCCATTGATTATATTGACTCAGAATAATGCCCCATTTTGATGGTCTGACGAGTGTGAGGTGAGCTTTCAGAAGCTCAAGACAGCATTAGCCTCAGCACCAGTTCTAGTATTGCCTTCCGGTTCTGGGATGTATACAGTATATTGCGACGCTTCACGCGTTGGCTTGGGGTGTGTATTGATGCAGGAGGGGAGATTTATTTCTTATGCTTCGCGCCAGCTGAAGGTTCATGAGAAAAATTATGCTGTGCATGATTTGGAGTTGTGGGCGATTGTTCATGTTTTTAATATTTGGAGGCACTAATTGTATGGAGTATCCTGTGAGGTTTATACAGACCACCGTAGCTTGCAGCACTTGTTCAAGCAGAAGGATCTTAATTTGAGGCAGCGCAGATGGCTTGAGTTGTTGAAGGATTATGATATCACCATTCTTTATCACCCGAACAAGGCAAATGTGGTAGTAGATGCTTTGAGCAGGAAGGCGTAGAGTATGGGTAGCTTGGCTTATATTGCAGCAGAGGAGATACCTCTAGCCTTGGACATTCAGTCCTTGGCCAATCACCTGGTGAGATTAGACCTTTCAGAACCCCGTCGAGTTCATGCACATGTGGTTGCTCAGTCTTCATTATTGGGGGAGATTAAGGCTCCGCAGTATGATGATCTGTGTTTGCCTGAGCTACGAGAGACATTGGTTTAGGGTAGGTCCAAGGAGGTTATCTGAGAATTCAGGGCCGCTTATGTGTTCCTAAGGTTGATGGCCTGAGGGAGAGGATTCTAGAGGAGGCACACAGTTCTCGGTATTCTGTTCATCCTAGTGCTACGAACATGTATTGTGATTTGAAGCAGCATTACTGGTGGAGGCGAATGAAGAAGGACATTGTGGAGTATGTGGCTTGGTGTCTTAATTGCCATCAGGTTAAGTATGAGCACCAGAGGTCAGGAGGCATACTTCAGCAGATGCCCATTCCTAAGTGGAAATGGGAGCGTATCACTATGGACTTCGTGGTTGGGTTGCCTCGGACCTTGCAGAAGGTTGACGCGGTTTGGGTCATTGTGGATTGATTGACCAAAGCGGAGCATTTCATTCTAGTAGCCACTACTTATACTTCTGAGAGGTTAGCCCAGATCTACATTCAGGAGATAGTCCGGTTGCATGGTGTGCCGGTGTCCATTATATCAGATCGAGGTCCTCAGTTAACCTCGCACTTTTGAAGAGCATTGCATAGTGAGATGGGTACCCAACTAGACCTCAGCATAAGATTTCACCCTTAGACTGATGGTCAGTCGGAGCGTACAATTCAGATATTGGAGGACATGCTCATGGCATGTGTGATTGACTGCGGAGGTCAGTAGGACGAGTTCTTGCCTTTGGCCGAGTTTGCTTACAATAATAGTTATCAGTCCAGCATTGAGATGGCACCATTTGAGGCTTTGTATGGTCGGCGATGTTGTTCACCTATCGGGTGGTTTGAGCCTGGCGAGGCTAAGTTATATGTCATCGAACTGGTGAGGGATGCTTTGGAGAAAGTGAAGTTGATGTAGGAGAGGCTCCGCACAGCACAGTCCAGACAGAAGAGTTACGCGGATCAGAGGGCGTGTGATGTATCATTTATGGAGGGAGATAGGGTCCAGTTGAAAGTCTCGCCTATGAAGGGTTTTATGAAGTTTCGGAAGAAGGGCAAGCTGAGCCCGAGGTTTATATGTCCCTTCGAGGTGTTGAGGCGAGTTGGGGAGGTTGCTTATGAGCTGGCCTTGCCTCCAATTTATCAGGAGTTCATCTAGTTTTTCTTGTATCCATGCTCCGGAGGTACCACGCCGACATCTCTCATGTGGTTGATTTCAACACTATTCAGTTGGATGAGAGGTTGGGCTACGAGGAGGAGCCAGTTGCTATCATTGATAGACAGGACCACCAGTTGAGGTCCAAGAGAGTTTCTGTCGTAAAGGTCAAGTGGAAGGGCCAACCATTTGAGGAGGTGACCTGGGATTCCGAGGAGGACATATGGAGCATATATCACACTTATTTAGCACTTCAGGTATGGTTCTAGACCCGTTGAGGACAAATGTTTGTTTAGGAGGTGGAGAATATAACGACCCGACCGGTCATTTTGCGTTATCGGACCCTGTTCCCCTAAATGAAACTTCCCATAGCGGCTTACTGTGATTTATGACTTGCGTGGGCGGGTGATCCGGGATTCGGAAGTGTTTAGAGTGCTATAGGAACACTTGGTTCCTTAAGGTTGGCCTTTAAGGCCAAGTTTGACTTCGGTCAACATTTTGGGTAAACGACCTTGGAATCGAATTTCGACGGTTCCGGTAGCTTTGTATAATTATTTCGGACTTGGGTGTATGTTTGGAATGGGTTTTGGATGACCCGGGAGCGTTTTAGCGCCCAATATTGAAATAAGAGTTCTTTAGGTTCCTATTGTGGTTTGGGACTTGTTTTTGAGTTATCGAGGCCAAACGGAATTCCGGGACCGGGAGTAGTTCCGTTATGTCATTTATGACTTACCTGCAATATTTGGTGTCATTCAGAGTAGTGTAGGTCAGTTCGGCGCATTGTTAGCGAAGTCAAGAAAACTTAAAGTTCCTAAGTTTGGTTCTAGGGGTTTTGAGGTGTGATTTTGAGTTTTAGCGTTGTTTTGGGTGTTCCAAAGGCTCGATCTAGTCTGTATTATGATTTGGGACTTGTTGGTATATTCGAACAGGGGCTCGGGTGGGCCCAGGTGCCTCCCGGACACCACACGAGGCCAAAAACCAGCTGAATAGCTGTTGGTGCACCTGTTCTGGTGTTGACCGCAGGTGCGGTTGCCCAGTCGCAGTTACGGGACCGCTCCTGCGGTCCCAGTGTCACAGATGCGACCCCCAGCGGGCAGCCCATTTCGCGCAGGTGCGGACAAGGTTCCGCAAGAGCGGAGCCACGGGTGCGGTCTCCTCTTCGCATGTGCGGGCCCAGGCTTCCTTGTCCATTTCCGCAGGTACGAGCCTTTGCTCGGAGGTGCGAGACCACGTGTGCGGTCCTCGAGCCGCAGGTGCGAAACCATTATCAGGCAGTGTGTTTCTTAAATACGGGATTCTTCATTATTTCTTCATTTCTTCCTCCATTAGAACACCTTGAGAGCTTGGGAAAAGGGCTCAATGACCCAACCACTGAAAGGTAAGTAAATTCTATCTTAAAGTGCTTAATGCATGCATTCTTAGTTGGATTTAATTACTTAATTAGTGAAAAATTTAGGAATTTGGGTAGTAACCTAGGGCCTTCGAGAATATAGAAAATTACACGTCAATTAGCTAAGAAATCAAGTAAAAATCATGTATTAATGATCCTTAGGCTGGGTGAGTGTTTCTTGCGAAAATTTTTGGTATCTAGGATTTCTTCAAGAATGGTGAATTTGAGTTAGTACTAGAAGGATTTCCATACTTTGAGCATAAATTGATGAATTTGTATAACATTTGGCTAGTTTCGAGTCCTCGGGTGTAGAGTTCGGAGTTTCGGGCGCATTCTTGGTCCGGGAGTAGATTCGACACGAGGTAAGTCTCCTTTCTAACCTTGTAAGGGGGAAACTGTCCCCCTACGTAATTTAAATGCTATATGTGATAATTGTGGAGGCTACGTATGAACAAAGGGACGAGAGTCCATAAGTAGCGGCTATTATTGTTATGTCCGGGTAGTTAGACCTACACCATGCCTTATGTTTTCCTTGAAATGAACTGTATGCTTAGTGAATTAATGTTACATGCGGCTTGTTTCCCTGAGATCATGGAATTTAATGAAATTTTAAGGATTTTATCACGAAGAGTAATTTATAAAGAACATATGTGTGGATTTTATGTGCATGTTACCGCTTTGCAATTTACATTCCGCGAGCGGAGTGTTATTTCCCCCACTCTCATGGGAGCGGGCCGTACTCCACGGCGAGATTGAAAGATATATATTATGGTTCGGGCCGTTCGACCTTTGGCAGTGCACATATATGATCATTATGATTGCTCAGGCCGGTTGTCCTTATCCAGTATGCACATTTTAAATTGTTAAGAATTCTTTTATGGATTTTGCGTGTTCAGATATATATTTTTAAAGGAAAGAAAAGAATAATGAAATAGAAATTTTATATTTACTTCCAGTATTTATTTGAATTACTGTTATTTTAAATGCTTACTGCTTTTATCATCCTTGTATGTCCGTTACTGATGTTATCTTGCTAATCAATTTTATGGACCTTGGTGAGTGTCAAGTCGACCTCTCGCCACTACCTCTTCGAGGTTAGGCGGGCTACTTACTGGGTACATATTTGTTTATGTACTCATGCTGCACTTCTGTACTTAATTGTACAGGTTCTGAGGCTGGTGCATCTGGTTATCAGACCGGAGCTCGATTCTGATCTTAGTTGTACCCGACTTCATGGTGAGCTGCTTCTCCTGACGATCCTCGGCAACACCATGGAGTTTTCTTTTGCTTATTTTCCATCTATTTCTTTCAGACAGTGGGATTGTATATTATGTTTTGTATATTCTGTTAGTATGCCCGTAGGACTTGTGACACTAGTTCTTGGCACACACGTAGTTGTTATTTTGTTTTGCGGGTTTGTATATATATATATATTGGCTCATTCCTCTTTTTGACTGCTTTTGGTAAAAATGGCTTGCTATCTTTTTCAATTAATGTTTTGAACTTTAAAACTTGGCACGTATTGGGATGTTTAACCAAGCATGGGAGGAATCCTTAGTAATTTAAGTGTGGGCCTGCCTAACCCCGGTGTTGGGCGCCATCACGACCTGAGTTAGTATTTTGGATCGTGACATATTTGATCTCCCTTGTGATAATTTGTTGGGTTTAGCTTTAATCGGTATCTCCTAGGAATTTATAGGTTAATCCATCAAAATTGTTAAGAGGCTGGAAAGAGAACCATATACTAAGCATGATTTTTAGAATATTCACAAGATATCATAAATACATATATAAACATAAAGCTGTAAAAACAAGGGTAATATCCAGAACTTGAAAATCATATTATTTCAGAAATAGAAACATTCAACATAGAAATAGAATGAGAAAAAGATTATCTTAAAACAATCAGAAATAAGATAAAACATAACCCACTAGGATAAATAATATTTATGAGACAATATCCTTTAACTAAATGAATAGCTTTTAATTATTGGATCTTAAGTGGAGTCTTACAAAGAAAAAAAATTAAAGAAAATTTTAAAAAAGGTCAGAAATCTCTAAACGATAACTTTGGAATTAGTTGAACATATACAAGAATGTGATTTAATAATTAATACAGAACCTAGTTATATAATAAAACGTAGTATTAGTAAAGAAACAATATATGTTTTAGAGTGGGAATTACAATATATAGAAGGTGAAATATATTCGGAAAACCAAAGAATAAAATTTCTGAAGAATAAGAAAATTTTGATACCATTAGGTTAATCAAAATAGATAGATTAAAGAACTTAGAGTATTTTGATCTAAAAATATATCCAGAAAAGGAATATAGAATATTAAAAGATAATTCGGTTATAAAGTGTAATTTTAATAGTGGAGAACATATATTACATGCAGAAGATAAACAATACAATACGTTGATAGATTTAATAATTAACCTTAGCGAAAAGTCTCACGAAAATAATAAAAGGATACTAAGAACACTAGAAATTGTCGAATCATTACAATTAAACAGAGAAAGACTTCAGAAAAATTAGAACAAAATTTTGATTTCCTAAAGTCTCAAGAACTAGAGATAGACAGGAAAATACAATTCTTAAATAATAAGTTTAACCTCGAAAAAATACCCACTAAAAACGAGATAGAAAAACTGGTTAAAACTATTACAGAAAAACCTAAAGAATTAGAAGTACAAACAACCAAACTAATAGAAAACATAACGCATCAAGTAAAAGTATTAACAAGTAAGATAAGCACCTTAAAAGAACAATAGAGACAATAAAAGAAATCTCTCTTTCATGAACGATTTAGGACATGTAACGATCCGACCGGTCATTTTGCATTATCGGACCCCGTTCCCCTAAATGAAACTTCCCATAGCGGCTTCTTATGATTTATGACTTGGGGGGACTGGTGGTCCGGGATTCGGAGGTGTTTAGAGTGCTATAGGAACATTTGGTTCCTTAAGGTTGGCCTTTAAGGCCAAGTTTAACTTCAGTCAACATTTTGGGTAGACGACCTCAGAATCGAGTTTTGTCGGTTCCGATAGCTTCGTATGATGATTTCGGACCTGGGCGTATGTTCGGAATGAGTTTGTGATGACCCGGGAGCATTTCAGCGCCCAATATTGAAATAAGAAGTTCCTTAAGTTCCTATTGTGGTTTGGGACGTGTTTTTGTGTTATCGAGGTCCGAACGGAATTCCGAGACTGTGAATAATTCCGTTATGTCATTTATGACTTGCCTGCAAAAATTGGTGTCATTCCGAGTAGCGTAGGTCCTACCGTCGCGTTGTTAGCGAAGTCTAGAAAACTTAAAGTTCCTAAGTTTGGTCTTGGGGTTTTGAGATGTGATTTTGAGTTTTAGCGTTGTTTTGGGTTTTACGAAGGCTCGAGCGAGTCCGTATTATGATTTTGGACTTGTTGGTATATTTGGACGGGGGCTCGGGTGGGCCCAGGTGCTTCCTAGACGCCACACGAGGCCAAAAAAACCAGCTGAAATAGCTGTTGGTGCACTTGTTCTCGTGTGACCGCAGGTGCATTTGCCCAGTCGCACGTGCAACCCCAGTGGGCAAGCTGTTTCTCGCAGGTGCGGACAAAGTTCCGCAGGAGCGGATCCGCAGGTGCAGTCTCCACTCCGCAGGTGCGGGCACAGGCTTCCTCGTCCATTTCCGCAGGTGCGAGCCTTTGCTCGCAGGTGCGAAAACACTGTTCAGACAGTGTGTTTTCATACACGGATTTTAATTCATTTTTCTCATCATCTTCTTCTTCCTTGGGACGATTTTCACCATTTTACAAGGGCAAACGACCTGGTTATCGAAGGTAAGTAAATTCTACTCTAATTTTAGCTTCATGCATGGATTACAAGCTAAATTAACTACCTAATTTAGTGAAAATCAAGAATTGGGTAGTAACCTAAGGCTTTCGATAATTTGAGAATTTACCCGTGAATTAGCTATGAAATCAAGTAGAAATCACGTATTAATGATCCTTACGCTATGGGTGAGTATTCCCTTGGAGAATTTTTGGAATCCGAGCATGTGGGCCTGGGGTTGGACTTTAGAATTTCTTCAAGAATGGTGAATTTGGCTAAGTAATAGGAGAATTCCCTACTTTGGATTTAAATTGATATAGTTGTATAACATTTGGCTAGTTTCGAGTCCTCGGTTATAGAGTTTGGAGTTTCGGGCGCGTTCTCGCTCTGAGGAGTAAATTCGACGCAAGATGAGTCTCCTTTCTAACCTTGTAAGGGGGAATTGTCCCCTCGGTGATTTAAATGCTATATGTGATAATTTGTGGGGGCTACGTACGTACAAAGTGATGAGAGTCCGTACGTAGCGACTATTACTATTATATCTGGGTAGTTAGGCCCACATCATGCCTTGTGTCTTACTTGATAGGAACTATATTCTTAATGAATTAACGTTACATGTTGCTTATTTCCCCGAAGTTATGGAATTGGATGAAAAACTTGTATGAAATTGTTCACTGAAAAGTATCTTCTTTTAAAAGGAATAATGTGTATGCATGTGACCGCTTCACAATTTACATTCTGCGAGCGGAGTGTGATTTTCCCCACTCTTATGGGAACGGGCCGTACGCCACGGCGGATTGAGAGATGCATTTTTGGTACGGGTCCTTTGATCCTCAGTAGTGCATAGAGAGGATTGAGAAATGCACTTTTCGTACGGGCCGTTCGATCCTCGGTGGTGCATAGATGTGAGGACATTGTGGAGAGGTGCACTTTTGGTACGAGCCGTTCGATCCTCGGCAGTGCACGAACATGACTATCTTATGACTCCTGTCGGTTGTCCTTACCCTACATGCGTATGATATAATTGTTACTAAGTTCATGGATATTGATTTGACAGATATTTGGGGGAAAGTGAAGTGGTATTGTTTTATTCATTCCTAGTACCTTCCTTGGANGGTAGCGGCCTTCCCGGGTCTGCAACATCAAATGCACACGTCCTCATCATCTGTGAGAGAATAGAAGAATGAATTTAGTAAATCATCGAATGCACGATAGAATAAGAACAAAGAGAGGTTTCCTAACACCCTATAGCCTCCTGAAGATAAGCATAGACGTCTCTGTACCGATCCGCAAGACTCTACTGGGTTTGCCCATGACTCGTGAGACTTACGTGAACCTAGTGCATGATACCATGTTGTCACTACCCAAAATTCAAACACGGTCGTGATGGCGCCCAACACCGAAGTCAGGCAAGCCAAAAGTTGTTTACTAGTGAGATTTTCGTTATTTGACATACCAACCCCACAAATTACCAAAAGTTTTAAGCTTAGATCATTTAAATAAAAGAGAAAACATTAACCAACTTAAGTAAATACAGCCACAATGATCATGAACCAATATATACAGTCCCAAAATATAGAGTCTACTATGTGTGTGCCAGGAACTAGTGTCACAAGTCAACAGGCGAACTAGTAGAATATACAAAAGAGGATACAAATTGTACTGTTGTCTGAAAGAAGTAGACAGATATAAACAAAAGATAACTCCATAGTACTGCTAAGAATCGCCAAGGGAGGCAGCTAACCGTGGAGTCAGGTCCAGAATATACGTCAAGCTCTGGTCGGATAACCAGATGCACCAGCCTCAGAACCTATACAATTAAGTACAGAAGTGCAGCATGAGTACATAAATATATATATATGTACCCAGTGATTATCCCGCCTAACCTCGAAGAGGTAGTGACGAGAGGTCGACCTGACACTCACTAAGGTCCAACAATATAATTTAACAGTATATAATAGAAACATTAGGCATGTAAAGGCAGTGGAGCAACAAATATATATATATATATATATATATATTTGTTGCTCCACTGCCTTTACATGCCTAATGTTTCTATTATATACTGTTAAATTATATTGTTGGACCTTAGTGAGTGTCAGGTCGACCTCTCGTCACTACCTCTTCGAGGTTAGGCGGGATAATCACTGGGTACATATATATATATTTATGTACTCATGCTGCACTTCTGTACTTAATTGTATAGGTTCTGAGGCTGGTGCATCTGGTTATCCGACCAGAGCTTGACGTATATTCTGGACCTGACTCCACGGTTAGCTGCCTCCCTTGGCGATTCTTAGCAGTACTATGGAGTTATCTTTTGTTTATATCTGTCTACTTCTTTCAGACAACAGTACAATTTGTATCCTCTTTTGTATATTCTACTAGTTCGCCTGTTGACTTGTGACACTAGTTCCTGGCACACACATAGTAGACTCTATATTTTGGGACTGTATATATTGGTTCATGATCATTGTGGCTGTATTTACTTAAGTTGGTTAATGTTTTCTCTTTTATTTAAATGATCTAAGCTTAAAACTTTTGGTAATTTGTGGGGTTGGTATGTCAAATAACGAAAATCTCACTAGTAAACAACTTTTGGCTTGCCTGACTTCGGTGTTGGGCGCCATCACGACCGTGTTTGAATTTTGGGTAGTGACAACATGGTATCATGCACTAGGTTCACGTAAGTCTCACGAGTCATGGGCAAACCCAGTAGAGTCTTGCGGATCGGTACAGAGACGTCTATGCTTATCTTCAGGAGGCTATAGGGTGTTAGGAAACCTCTCTTTGTTCTTATTCTATCGTGCATTCGATGATTTACTAAATTCATTCTTCTATTCTCTCACAGATGATGAGGACGTGTGCATTTGATGTTGCAGACCCGGGAAGGCCGCTACCCCCACTGGTAGAGGCCGGGGGAGGGCACCAGCCCGTGGTAGGGGACGAGGGCGTCCTAAAGCTATTCCGATCCTGCCACCATAGGACCCTATTATAGAGGAGCAGGATGAGGTGCCTCCAGCAGATCCCGCACCAGTAGACTTTATGACGGCGCCAGGCTTCCAGGCAGTCATGGGCCGTATGATGAGATTTATGGACACTATGTCCCAGGCTGGTTTATTTCCAGCAGATTGTGCCACTTCTCAGGCGAGAGGGGGTGTCCAAAACCCTACTGCCCAGGTTGCAGGACAGACATCAGCATTGAATCATACCCCGGGTACACTGCCCGTGGGTGGGGTCCAGCCTGTTGCAGCAGCACTTGAGCCTAGACTAGCTGCGGACGGTGATCCGCAGAAGTTATTGGATAGATGGAACCCATTGCACCCTCTAGTCATTAGGGGTGAGCGAGGCGAGGAAGCCTAGGATTTTGTGGATAGGTGCAGGGACAGACTACAAAACATGAGGATACTAGAGTCCCATGGAATAGATTTCACTACCTTCCAGTTGGAGGGCAGAGCTCGTAGGTGGTGGCAGTCCTATATTCTCAGCAGGCCAGCAGATTCTCCTCCTGTCACTTGGGAGCAAATCACGCAGATATTTCTGGATAGATATATCCCACCCCTCGAGAGGGAAGAGCTGCGGTACCAGTTTGAGCGGCTAAAGCAGGGGAAGATGTTAGTGATAGATTATGATGCTAGATTTTCAGAGTTGTCTCACCATGCACTTATGATATTGCCTACTGATGCAGAGAGGGTGAAGAGATTTGTGGCTGGGTTGCATCCAGGTATTAGGGCCACCATGGTCCGAGAGATGGAGATGGGTACTCCTTATCAGCTCGTGGTAGAGATTGCTCGCAGGATCGAGGGGTATCGTTCGAGGAGCAAGGAGCAGGGGCAGAAAGATAAGACGGGTAGATTCTCCAGAGATTTCAGAGGTGCCCCAGCTAGGGGCAGGGGTTAGTATAGCAGTGGTCAGCCCAACAAGACTTTATATTCATCACCTCCACCACCTCCCCGAGGTATTCCAGCGAGGCCTCATTTCAGCGCCATGCCAGAGCGTTCCTACCGTCCTCCAGCCATTCAGAGTTCACACAGTGGTTATCCCACTCATCCGAGATCCTCTGGCCCTTACTTCAATGCTATGCCAGAGGGCTCTTATCACCCTTCGGCCATTCAGGGTTCTTCTTCGGGGCAGCAGACCACGGTACCTGGGAGTTGTTACGAGTGTGGAGAGCCAGGACATATGAGGAAGCAGTGTCCTAGGTTTCGGGGCAAGGCCATGCAGCAGGGTTATCAGTCGATGAGTCCGACACCAGCAGTCCGGCCACCTAGAAGTGGAGGACAGGTCGACAGGCGTCGTCCTAGAGGTGGAGGCCAGTCAGGGGGAGGTCAGGCAGATCCTGTTCACTCTGGTGGAGCCCAGTCTTTCGGTACTCCAGCAAGATTCTATGCCATTCCGGCCAGATCATATGCAGTGGCCTCAGACAGCGTGATCACATGTATTATTACAGTATATGGTAGAGAGGCATCAATGTTATTTGATCCAGGATCCACTTATTCCTATGTTTCGGTCTTATTTGCTCATTTTCTGGATGTCCCTCGTGATTCCTTGGGTGTACCTATTTATGTGTCTACTCTTGTGGGCGATTATGTGGTTGTTAAACGGATTTGCCGGTCCTGTGTGATTTAATTTTGTGGGTTCGATACTTGAGCGAATCTCTTATTGCTCGAAATAGTTGATTTCGAGATTATTTTAGGCATGAATTGGCTATCTCCTTATCATGCCGTGCTAGATTTCCATGCCAAGACAATTACTTTAGCCATGCCCGAGTCTCCTTGCCTGTAGTGGAGAGGTTCCTCAGTTAGTACAGCCAGCCGAGTTATTTCATTCTTGAAGGCTCGACATATGGTCGAGAAGGGTTGTCTGGCCTATTTTGCTTATGTGCGGGACACCACCGCCGAGTCTCCGATGATTGATTCGGTGCCAGTTGTTCGAGAGTTTGCTAATGTATTTCCTTCGAATCTTCCGGGCATGCCTCCAGACTGTGATATTGATTTCTGCATTGATTTATCTCTAGACACCCAGCCTGTATATATTCCTCCATACCGTATGGCTCCAAACGAGTTAAAGGAGTTGAAGGGGCAGCTTGAGGAATTGTTAGCTAAGGGGTTCATCAGACCGAGTGTATCGCCGTGGGGTGCTCCAGTTCTATTTATAAAGAAGAATGATGGGTCTATGCGGATGTGTATTGGTTACCGCCCGTTGAACTAGGTTACCATTAAGAACAAGTATCCTTTTCCGCGCATCAATGAATTTTTTGACCAGTTGCAGTGTGCTCGTGTGTTTCTAAGACTGATTTGCGATCGGGGTATCATCAATTGAGGATTCGGGCTTCAGATGTTACAAAGACTACTTTTCGTACGAGATATGGCCACTATGAGTTCCTGGTGATGTCCTTTGGCTTGACTAATGTCCCAACATCATTCATGGACTTGATGAATAGGGTGTTCAGGCCGTATATTTATTCCTTTGTCATTGTCTTCCTTGATGACTTTTTGATTTAATCACGTAGCCTGGAGAAGCATGAGCAGCATTTGAGAGTTGTGCTCCAAACTTTGCGAGAACAGAAGCTATATGCTAGGTTCTCCAAGTGTGAGTTCTGGTTGGATTCCGTGGCATTTTTGGGGCACGTGGTGTCTGGAGAGGGTGTCAAGGTTGATCCTCAAAAGATCAAGGCAGTTCAGAGTTGGTCGCGTCCTACTTCAGCTACAGAAATCAGGAGCGTTTGGGCTTAGCAGGCTATTATCACCGATTTGTGGAGGGGTTCTCTTCTATTGCAGCTCCATTGACTAGATTGACTCATAAGAATGCCCCGTTTGGATGGTCTAACGAGTGTGAGGCGAGCTTTCAGAAGCTCAAGACAACATTGACCTCAACACCAGTTCTAGTACTGCCTTCCGGTTCTGGGATGTACACAATATATTGCTACGCTTCGCACGTTAGCTTGGGGTGTGTATTGATGCAGGAGGGGAGAGTTATTGCTTATGCTTCACGCCAGCTGAAGGTTAATGAGAAGAATTACCATGTGCACGATTTGAAGTTGGCAGCGATTGTTCATGCTCTTAATATTTGGAGGCACTACTTGTATGGAGTGTCCTGTGAGGTTTATACAGACCACCGTAGCTTGCAGCACTTGTTCAAGCAAAAGGATCTTAATTTGAGGTAGCGCAGATGGCTTGAGTTGTTGAAAGATTATGATATCACCATTCTTTATCACCGGGGAAAGGCAAATATGGTAGCAGATGCTTTGAGCAGGAAGGAGGAGAGTATGGGTAGCTTGGCTTATATTGCAGTAGAGGAGAGACCTCTAGCCTTGGACATTCAGTCCTTGGCCAATCGCCTGGTGAGATTAGAACTTTTAGAGCCTCGTCGAGTTTTAGCACATGTGGTTGCTCAGTCTTCGTTATTGGGGGAGATAAGGCCCGACAGTTCTATGACCCGTGCTTAGCAGAGCTTCGGGAGATAGTGGTTCAAGGCAAGGCCAAGGAGGCTACTATTGGCGAGGATGGTGTTCTGAGACTTCAGGGCCACTTGTGTGTTCCTAATGTTGACGTCCTGAGGGAGAGGATTCTAGAAGAGGCACACAGTTGTCGGTATTCTGTTCATCCTGGTGCTACGAAGATGTATCGTGACTTGAAGCAGCATTACTGGTGGAGGCGCATGAAGAAGGACATTGCGGAGTATGTGAATAAGTGTCTTAATTCCTAGCAGGTGATGTATGAGCACCAGAGGCCAGGAGGCCTACTTCAGCAGATGCCCATTCCTGAGTGGAAATTGGAGCGCATCACTAAGGACTTCATGGTTGGGTTGCCTCGGACCTTGCGGAAGGTCGACGCAGTTTGGGTCATTGTGGATAGATTGAACAAATCGGCGCATTTCATTTTGGTGGCTACTACTTATACTTCTGAGAGATTGGCCCAGATCTACATTCGAGAGATACTTTGGTTGCATGGTGTGCCAGTGTCCATCATATCAGATCGAGGTCCTCAGTTCACCTCACACTTCTGGAGAGCATTGCATAGTGAGATGGGTACAAGATAAATCTCAGCATGGCATTTCACCCCCAGACTGATGGTCAGTCAGAGCATACGGTTCATATATTGGAGGAAATGCTCAGGGCATGTGTGATTGACTTCAGAGATTAGTGGGACAAGTTCTTGCCTTTGGCCGAGTTTGCTTACAATAATAGTTATCAGTCCAGCATTGAGAAGGCACCATTTGAGGCTTTGTATGGTCGGTGATGTCGTTCTCCTATCGGGTGGTTTGAGCCTAACGAGGCTAAGTTATATGGCACCGACCTGGTGAGGGATGCCTTGGAGAAAGTGAAGTTGATTCAGGAGAGGCTCCGCACAGCACAGTCCAGACAGAAGAGTTACGCGGATCAGAGGGCGCGTGATGTATCATTTATGGAGGGAGATAGGGTCCTGTTGAAAAGTCTCACCTATGAAGGGTATTATGAGGTTTGGGAAGAAGGGCAAGCTGAGCCCGAGGTTTATAGGTCCCTTCGAGGTGTTGAGGCGAGTTAGGGAGGTTGGTTATGAGCTGGCCTTGCCTCCCAGTTTATCAGGAGTTCATCCAGTTTTTCATGTATCCATGCTCCAGAGGTACCACGCCGACTTCTCTCACGTGGTTGATTTCAGCACTATTCAGTTGGATGAGAGGTTGGGCTATGAGGAGGAGTCGGTTGCTTTTATTGATAGACAGGACTGCTAGTTGAGGTCCAAGAGAGTTTCTGCCATAAAGGTCCAGTGGAAGGGCCAACCAGTTGAGGAGGCGACCTGGGAGTCCGAGGAGGACATGCGGAGCAGATATCCACACATATTCAGCACTTCAGGTATGATTCTAGACCCCTTCGAGGATGAACATTTGTTTAAGAGGTGGAGAATGTAATGACGCGATCGGTCATTTTGCGTTATCGGACCCCGTTCCCCTAAATGAAACTTCCCATAGCGGCTATTATGATTTATGACTTGCGGGGACTACTGATCCGGGATTCGGAGGTGTTTGGAGTGCTATATGAACATTTAGTTTCTTAAGGTTGGCCTTTAAGGCAAAGTTTGACTTCGGTCAACATTTTGGGTAGACGGATCGAGTTTCATCGGATCCGGTATCTTTGATGATGATTTCATACCTGGGCTTATGTTCGAAATGATTTTCTGATGACCTAAGAACATTTCGGCGCCCAATATTTATAAAAGAAGTTCCTTAAGTTCCTACTATGGTTTGGGACGTGTTTTTTTGTTATCGAGGTCCGAACAGAATGCCAAGACCGGGAATAGTTCCGTTATGTCATTTATGACTTGCCTGCAAAATTTGGTGTCATTCCGAGTAGTACAGGTCGGTTCGGCGCGTTGTCATTGAAGTCTAGAAAATTTAAAGTTCCTAAGTTTTGTTCTTGGGTTTTTGAGATGTGATTTTGAGTTTTAGCGTTGTTTTGGGTGTTCCGAAAGCTCGACCGAGTCCGTATTATGATTTAGGACTTGTTGGTATATTTGAACAGGGGATCGGGTGGGCCCAGGTGCCTCCCGGACACCACCTGAGGCCAAAATACCAGCTGAAATAGCTGCTGGTGCACCTGTTCCAATGTGACCGCAGGTGCGGTTGCCCAGTCGCAGGTGCGACCCCCAGTGGGCAAGTCATTTCTCGTAGGTGCGGACAAGGTTCCGCAGGAGCGGAGCCGCAGGTGCGGTCTCCACTCCGCAGGTGCGGGCTCAGGCTTCATCGTCCATTTCAGCAGGTGCGAGCCTTTGCTCGCAGGTTCGAGACCGCAAGTTCGGTCCTCGAGCTGCAGGTGCGGAAACACTATTCAGACAGTGTGTTTTTATACACTGGTTTTAATTAATTTTTCTCATCTTCTTCTTCTTCCTTGGGGCGATTTTCACCATTTTAGAGGGGAAAACGACCTGGTTATTGAAGGTAAGTAAATTCTACTCTAATTTTAGCTTCATGCATGGATTACAAGCTAAATTAACTACCTAAATTAGTGAAAAATCAAGAATTGGGTAGTAACCTAGGGATTTCGATAATTTGAATATTTACCCGTGAATTAGCTACGAAATCAAGTAGAAATTATGTTTTAATGTTCCTTAGGCTATGGGTGGGTATTCCTTTTGAGAATTTTTGGAATCCGAGCATGGGGGCCCGGGGTTGGATTTAAGAATTTCTTCAAGAATGGTGAATTTTGCCAAGTAATAGGAGAATTCCCTGCTTTGGATATAAATTGATATCTTTGTATAACATTTGGCTAGTTTTGAGTCCTCGGGTGTAGAGTTCGGAGTTTCGAGCGCGTTCTCGGTCCGAGGAGTAAATTCAACGCAAGGCGAGTCTCCTTTCTAACCTTGTAAGCGATAATTGTCCCCCTAGGTTATTTAAATGATATATGTGATAATTTGTGGGGGCTACGTACGTACAAAGTGACGAGAGTCCGTACATAGCGACTATTACTATTATGTCCGGGTAGTTAGGCCCACATCATGCCTTGTGTCTTACTTGATAGGAACTATATGCTTAATGAATTAACGTTACATGTTGCTTATTTCCCCGAAGTTATGGAATTGGAGGAAAAACTTGTAAGAAATTGTTCATTGAAAAGTATCTACTTTTAAAAGGAATAATGTGTGTGCATGTGACTGCTTCACAATTTAAATTTCGCGAGCGGAGTGTGATTTCCCCCACTCTTATGGGAACGGGCCATACGCCACGGCGGATTGAGAGATGCACTTTTTGTACGGGCCGTTCGATCCTCGGCATTGCATAGAGAGGATTTAGAGATGCACTTTTGGTACGGGTCGTTTGATCCTCGGTAGTGCATAGATGTGAGTATTTTGCGGAGAGGTGCACTTTTGGTACGGGCCGTTCGATCCTCGGCAGTGCACATACATGACTATCTTATGACTTCGGCCGGTTGTCCTTACCCTGCATGCGCATGCTTTAATTGTTACTAAATTCATGGATATTGATTTGACAGATATTTGGGGGAAAGTGAAGTGGTAATTGTGTTATTCATTCCCAGTACCTTCCTTGGATTTCATTACCTTATATATATATTTGTTGTTTCACTACCTTTACATGCCTACCGTTTCTATGATATCCTGTTAAATTATACTGTTGGACCTTAGTGAATGTCAGGTCGACCTCTCGTCACTACCTCTTCGAGTTTAGGCGGGATACTCACTGGGTACATATATATATATATTTATGTACTCATTCTGCACTTCTGTACTTAATTGTACAGGTTTTGAGGCTGGTGCATCTGATTATCCGACCAGAGCTTGACGTATATTCTGGACCTGACTCCACAGTGAGCTGCCTCCCTTGGAAATTCTCAGCAGTACTATGGAGTTATCTTTTGTTTATTTATGTCTACTTCTTTCAGACAACGGTACAATTTGTATCAACTTTTGTATATTATACTAGTTCGCCTGTTGACTTGTGACACTAGTTCCTGGCACACACATAGTAGACTCAGTATTTTGGGAATGTATATATTGGTTCATGATCATTGTGGCTATATTTACTTAAGTTGATTAATGTATTCACTTTTATTTAAATAATCTAAGCTTTAAAATTTTGGTAATTTGTGGGGTTGGTATGTCAAATAAGGATAATCTCACTAGTAAACATATTTTGGCTTGCCTGACTCCGGCGTTGGGCGCCATCACGACCGTGTTGGATTTTGGGTCGTGACAGGACAGGTATTCGAGAAAGCATTAAAATTAACAGAAAAATTTCAGTCTAGCCCAGAAGGACTTACAGAATACGTTCCTCAAGGAAAATCAGACAAAATACAAATAAAACAAAATAACACTATAATAGCATTTCTCTTAGAACTTAATAAAAAAATAGATAAAATTATTAAGGACAAAGAAATAAAAATCGAAATACAAAACCCAAAGAATAGAGAGGTAGAAGATTTAATAGAACAATTAAAAAAGGTAGAAATAGCGCCCCAAAAAGAAAAACTTAAACTAGTAAGGAAGCCTAAAAATGGACCTTTTTTCAAGTAGGACAAGAACAAGAAATGAAGTAAGACCTAGAGTAAGTTTCTCAGACAACAGAATAGGCAATAATATGCTAACAAGAATCCTAACTAGGAAAGAACAAGAAGAAGAACAAATTAGACGAAATAATAGATATAGATAAAGATATACAAATATTTCAACAAAATCAATTAAGAATACTCAACCCAAAAGGCATTATATAACGTGGGATGTTTTTCGAATAATTCACAATTATATAGACATTACAGCGAAGAACAATTATAGTTCTAGGAAACAATGTCGCAACAATAAATTTAATCAACCCAGAATCAGTAAGACAAATAAAAAACTACAAAAAGAATTTTATGCATACGGGATTAATAATAATAGGATTAAAAGGATTAATTATAAAAAAGCTTAGGAACTAAGGTATTGGTTGTAGTATATGATGATAGATGGTCTGACCAAAAGAAATCTATAGTAGGTTTAACAGAAGTACATATGACTAATAATGGAGGAATATTCTATATAAGCCCAGATTTCATGATAAACTTAGTAGAATTCGGAAAAAATATTAAAATAGGAATACAAACTAAAGGATACGAAGAAATGAATAACGGAAATAATTTATTAATATGTATAGGATTTATAGGAAAATGGCAACAAATAGTAATACAAAATTTAAAATTAAGGTAGATGATGTAGTAGAAGTAATGAGAAATAAAGGAATAAAACTAATAAAACCCATTAAAATAGACCCAGAAGAATATGCAGGATTAGAATGGAATCTAGAGGACTTTGCAAAACCAAAAATATTAAAACCAGAATCTCATTTGATGTATACAAATTCTAGGGGAGAAACTTCAATAAGGTTCACTGATTATAATTATACCACCCATAGGGAAGTAAATGATGGAACTGAAAGTACGGTAGAAGATTGTGAATGTATGAACATTGAAATAATACAAGATGAATTTGAAGTAGACAAAGCATTAGAAAAAGCTAGGATATTAGTTAGAGAAAATAAAGACAGGACTTTTAAATTTAAAGCATGGAAACTTGAGAGTTTAGCTATGAGTGAAACAGAAGAACATTTTAGGAAATGTGAATTAAGAAAGGACAATTGGGGATATAGATCAAAAAATATTTCACAAAAAAGATTAGAGAACAATTCATCAAAGTACAGTAGATACTAGTACGAGAAATGTACCTAGAAGAAGGGTATATAGATTAGGTCAAGAAATAAAAATAGAAAATGTAAAACCATCAGGAAAAAGGATGCCTATAGAGGAACCTATAACACTACAAGAAGGAGGAAGTAAAGGTAAAACATTAAATATAGCGGCTCACGACCCACAAATGTTGAACTCAGTAATAGACATTTGGAAAGGAATAGTAGTAGCAGACTATGTAAAAACCTACCACGAAAAAGATGCAGAAACAATGTATAAATATATGGAAACTTTATTAGGAGAATCAACAAAAGGATTATGGGAAGCTTATAAGTCAGAATTCCCACAAGAATTTCAGGCTCTAATAGCAATGTGACAAAATCCTTATAATTTTACAAACAAAATACAAAGTTTAATTACGGGAGAAGATCCAAATAGTGGATTAGTAGTATTACAAAAAAATGCTTTAATAAAGTTAGAACAATTAAGTATAAGCAGTTGGTTTCATATAAAGAAATTCCTCATTGATTATTTTTATTATTGTACTATTAGTGGAAATGTGTTCGATCAAGAATTAGGTAAAAAATTATTTAATAAATTACCAAGAGTTCTAGGCAGAGAAATAGAAGAACGATGGTACAAAAGAGACGGAGTAATACAAAACCCAAATGCAAAATGGTCTATAGGACATAAAATACAACATATAATGGAAATATTACAAGAAAAGTGTACTAATATACAAATACAAAAATAACTAAAACAAAATAATATGAGTTTTTGTAAGTCAACCGTATATACAACCCAAAGCTATGATAGGAATGAATACAAAAGGAAAAAATATAGAAATAAACCTCAATATAATAAGGGATATAATAGAAAAAATTATTATCTTAGAAAATCATCAGCTAAAAAACCATACCTAGATAGAAATAGACATGTTAGGAAATATAGAATAGAAAGAAATTATAGAAATAAATTAGAATGTTTTAACTGTGGAAGTATAGAACACTTAGCCAATACATACCCGAAAAGAATTAATAATAAAACAAGAAATTCACAACTAATAGAAGATTTTTAGGAAATTTTAATAAATGTAGACGAACATATGTCAGATAATGAAAGTATATACTCTATAGTAAGTGTAGATATTGTCATGCCCCAAAATCCTAACTCAGGTCGTGATGGCGCCTAACACCGGGGTCAGGCAAGCCAACCGTTTGTTTACTAGTGAAATTTCCTTATTTGATAAATCATCCCCACACTTACCAAATTTTAAGCTTAGAACATTTAGGTATAAGTGGATTGTGATGACCCAAAAGGTTATCTCGTGTAATTTTAGCTAAATTTGTGTTCCGAGGCCATGAAAGCATCCTTATATCTCACCTCAGTAGTTGTGTGTAGCCCAGGAAGCCGTTATGTGAAAAATTGATAAAAATCATATTTTTGTGTTGAAATTGGAATAAAGTTGACTTTAGTCAACATTTTTGGTAAACGGACCCGGACTCGTGATTTGACAGTCCCAGAGGGTTCGTAGGAAAATATGGGACTTGGGAATATGCCCGGACTCGAATTCCGAGGTCCCAAGTCCGAGAAATGAATTTTTAAAAAAAATTATTTTTTGAAAAATATAAAGGCTTTTGAAAATGAAATTTGATGTGAAACGTGTGTTATCGGGCCCGTATTATGGTTCCGGAGCCCCGAACAGGTTCAATATATTTATTATGTGCTACCTGTGAAATTTAGTAAGAAACGGACTCAGTTTGAGGTAATTCGGACAAAAAATGGAAAATTTGAGGGTTAAGGAAGTTTTGAGAATTTTCTTAGATTTTGAGGCCTAATTCAGTGTTTATGATGTTATTTTGGTGTTTCCATTACTCGAATAAGTCCGTAGGATGTTATTGTTGTTGTGTGTATATTTGGTTTGGACCCCCGAGGGCTCGGGTGAGTTTCGGGTAGGTGTCGGGGAGCAAAACTTAGGAAATATCTGATGTTTTTGAGTTGTTGCTGGTGTCCAGGGATTTACCCTATGTGAACGCACTCAAGGGGATGCGAACGCACAGGGTAATTGAGGGCTGGGGGATTAGGGTAGTGTTTGTTCAGTGCGAACGTACCATGCCAGGTGCGAACGCAGAGGGGTAGCTGGGGTACACTATGTGAACGCATGGGGGGTAAATGCGAACACACAGGTATAGAGGGGGTCCTGGGGGCTGGGTAGTGCTAACCCTGTGCAAATGCGGCCCCTCAACCGAAAACGCATAGGCCAAGTTTGTTAACCCTATGCGAACACGGCTAGGTGGTCGCGAACGCATAGGGTATTTTTGTTCAGTGATTTTAAAAGACCCAAAACAGAATAGTTACGGGATTTTCTCCAAATTTTCACAACTCTCCATCTTCCCCACACCCCATAGGTGATTTTGAAGAGCTCTTCCACCATAGCTTCATAGGTAAGTGATCTTAACTTCATTTTCTTCTATTTTCATCAACGATTAATAGATTCTAGGCCTAAAATCGTGAAAGTAAAGGTAGAAATTAGGATTCTGGGTAGAGTTAGGGCTTTTCGAATTTTTGGGAGTTCAACCTCGTTTTGGGGTCGGATTTCAAAACAAACTGTGTATTCTTGCTCGTGGGGGAATGGGTGATCGGGTTTTGGTCCGAACCTCGTGTTTCGACCAAGCGGGCCCGGGGTCGGATTTTGGAATATTTGGAATAATGATGGGAAATCTATATTTAAGCATTGGAATTGAATTTTTTTGCTTTTATTGATATTATTGAGTCGATTATTTATAGATACGATTGTTTTGGAGTCGGGATCAAAAGGAAAAGCGGTGCTAGAGGCTTGATTTGTATTCTTGGAGCAGAGGTAAGTGTTTGGCCTAATCTTAGCTTGAGGCAATAGGTGTTGAGTCATATGTGCTACATGTTATTGTCATGTTCAACGTATAAGTGAGGTGACGGGTATCTATACTTTGTTTTCAAGCATACCCGTGAGTCACAACATATACTATATGTGTTTTTCTTCGATATCCACTATGTTATGAAGTAGATTTTTTTTTGGAAATTATTCAATTGTTGGAAATACTTGGTTGTGGACACTTTTGATTAGTTTTCTGGTTGAGAATTATTTGGTTATGTTGTACGTTCATTGATATTGGTTATAGGTGTGTCCCTTGCCAGGACGGTGATATTTCTTTTATTGTTTCCTTGCCGGGATGTTGAAAAAATTATGGTATGTATTGTGGTTCTTCCTTGCCAAATTGTGTTCTGGTTATTGTTTGGGTGAGGAAGAGTGTAAAGCACGAAGGGTGATGCCGTGCCATGAATTATATTTAAAAGAACGAAGGTTGATGCTGTGCCGATATTGTGATTTTAAAAGCACGAAGGGTGATGTCGTTCCATGATATGAGATATAATGCACGAAGGATAATGTCGTGCCATGATATTGTGAGGTAAAAGCACGAAGGGTGATGCCGTGTACTTGTTTTGGTAAGAATGAGAGTAAAGCACGAAGTGTGATGTCGTGCACTTATTTTGGTGAGAACGAGAGTAAAGCACGAAGGGTGATGTCGTGCACTTGTTTGTTCCCTGTTATTATTTTGATACTAGTCGGTTGTCATGTTCTAATAATCAATAAGTGTTCTCCCCTTTTGGTACCCTATCATGTTCTCTCCGTATTTGTACTTAACTGTTTACTTCCTGTCATTATTTCTATTACATATTATTGAATTGCACAGGTGTTTATTATTTGTCGTATCCTAGCCTCGTCACTACTTCGCCGAGGTTAGGCTCGGCACTTACTCAGTACATGGGGTCGGTTGTACTGATGCTACACCTGCACTTCTTTATGTTGTGCCAAATTATGCAGCCGGACCCAGTGGACATTGTCAGAGAGAGTATCCTTCAGTCCACACAGGCGACATCGAGGTAGTCCCGCAGACGTTCGTGGTTCTTGGCGTCACCTCCTACCCTTTTCTCTCATTTTCTGTTTTATTTTAGTAGTTCCAAGACAGTTGTATTTACTTGTTTAAGACCATTGTATTTAGCAAAATCTTAGACTATCCGTGAAATTGTGACACCAGTTCTGGGGGTATGTTTAAGGAAATTCGAAAGATTAATTATTTAAGTTGTTGAATTTCTTACCTTCCGCATTCTCATTTCTATTTGTTCTTATATGTCAGTTTTAAAATGCTAAATATCAAAGGAATAAACCGGAATAACTAGTAACGTTGGCTTGTCTAAAGGTTCAATGTTAGACGCCATAACAGCCTGAAGGTGGGATTTCGGGTCATGACAAGTTGGTATCAGAGCGCTAGGTTGCCTAGGTCTCACAATTCACGGACAAACTGGTAGAGTCTGAGGGATCGGTACAGAGACGTCTCTACTTATCCCCCAGAGGCTGCAAAGTTAGGAATAACTTCACATTTCTTCTTCTCTGTCGTGCAGTTTGAATTCTAAATGCTAACTGATTTTCTATTACATTCTCTCGCAGATGGAGACAACGTGTGCTTCCTCATCTACAGATCAGCAGCCTGATCCTCCTGTTGCAGCTCCTACGAGGGGCCGAGGATGAGGCCGAGTTTGTGCTAGAGGCCGAGGTAGAGCTAGGGCTCAACCTAGAGCAGCAACACTAGTACAGGACCCACATGTAGAATTTTCCTGTGAGATTCCTGCTCAGGCAGTTCCAGTTGGACCAGCTCGGGTCCGAGAGGGGTTCATTTCCACCCCGGTTCTTTAGGGCACTCTGGTCCGCTTGGTGGGCCTTATGGAGAGCGTGGCTTAGGCCGGTCTTCTTCCTACTGCACCAGCCGTCTCTCAGGCTGGGGGAGGGACCCAGACTCCTGCTACTCGCACACCAGAGCAGCTAGCTCCTCAGTTACAGACTCCAGCACCTCAGGCAGCTAGAGCAGCTCAGCCGGGTTTTGTGGCACAGACAGTTGAGGGGCCAGCCATGTTTGGCGATGCTCTGTGGAGGTTGGACCGGTTCACCAAGTTATTTTTTACTACATTTACTGGTGCACCATCAGAGGATCCCCAGTATTTCTTGGATAGTTGCTATGTGTTTATTCGGAACATGGGCATTGTGGAGTCCAATGGAGTTGATTTTGCTACATTCTGTCTTTCTGGTACTGCCAAGACTTGGTGGAGGGATTTGTGTTTGACCAAACCAGTTGGGTCTTCGCCCTTGACTTGGGCTCAGTTCTCCGAGTTATTCTTGGAGAAGCATCTACCAGTTACTCAGAGAGAGGGTCTTTGGAGGCAGTTTAAGCGCCTCCAGCAGGGATCTATGACTGTTACACAATATGAGACCAGGTTCATTACTTTGGCCCGACATGCTATTATGATACTCCCAACTGATCATGAGAGGATGAAGAGGTTTATTGAGGGTCTAGCTCAGCCTATTAGACTCCAGATGGCCAGAGAGACATGTACTGATATTTTATTCCAGGAGGCGGCCAATGTAGCCAGGTGTATTGAGATGGTCTTATTGTAGGGAAGTGGTCGGGTGTTTGACAAGGGACCTCGCCATTCCGGTCGATTCTATGGTGTCTCATCTGGAGGCAGATATTCCTTTGGCCGAGGTCATCCTCCTAGGCCATTATAGTCAGCATTTCAGGTATCCCGCAGTGCACTATCAGCTCCTATCAGTGCACCGCCGCTTCAGAGCTTCCAGGGTAGTTATTCTGGTCGACATGGACGGTTTCAGGGCCAGCAGCCTCAGCAGCAGAGGGCTTGTTACTCTTGTGGTGATCCAGGGCATATTACTAGGTATTTCCCCCGAGCTTCTGGTAGTTCTCAGCATCCGAGTTCTCGTGCTATGATTCCCACACTAGCTGCACCCCCACCCTCTCAGCCAGCTAGGGGTGGAGGTCAAGGTGCCAGAGGTGGAGGTCAGACTCATAGAGGTGGAGGACATACCATAAGAGGTAGAGGTCAGCCCGCAATAGGTCGACCCAGAGATGTTCTGGTTGGAGGGGCACCGCCCCGGTGCTATGCTATTCCTGCTAGGCCTGAGGCTGAGGCCTCTGATGTAGTTATTACAAGTATGGTTTCCATTTGCAGCAGAGATGCTTCGATTTTATTTGATCCGGGTTCTACATTCTCCTATGTGTCTTCATATTTTACGCCTTATCTGAGCATGCCCCGTGATTCCCTGAGTACTTCTGTATATGTGTCTACCCCGGTGGGTGATTCTATTATGGTAGATCGAGTCTACCGTTCATGCTTAGTGGGTTTTGGTGGTCTGGAGACTCAGGTAGATCTTTTGCTTCTTGATATGGTTGACTTCGATGTTATTTTGGGGATGTATTGGTTATCTCCCTGCCATGCTATTCTGGACTGTCATGCCAACACAATGACCTTGGCCTTGACAGGAGCACCTCGTTTGGAGTAGAGAGAGACTCCTAATCATTCTTCCGGTAGATTTATTTCATATGAAGGCTCGACGTATGGTCGAAAAGGGTTTCTTGGCCTATTTGGCCTATGTTCGTGATTCTAGTGTTGAGGTTCCTTCTATGAAGTCTGTGCCCGTGGTTCGTGAGTTTCCAGAGATATTCCCTGCTGACCAGTTGGGTATTATATTGACTTTTGCATTGAGTTGGCTCTGGGCACTCAGCCCATTTCTACCTCGCCGTATTGTAAGGCCCCTCCAGAGTTGAAGGAGTTAAAGAATCAGTTGCAAGATTTGTTGGATAAAGGCTTTATTAGCCCAGTGTTTCTTCGTGGGGTGCCCTAGTGTTGTTTGTCAAGAACAAATATTGCTTGATGAGGATGTGTATTGACTACCGGCAGTTGAACAAGGTTACTATTAAGAATAAGTATCCTTTCCCGATAATTGATGATTTATTCGACCAGCTTCAGGGTGCTACAGTGTTTTCGAAGATTGACTTGAGATCTGGTTACCATCAGCTGAGGATTAGGGCGTCTGATGTCCCTAAGACAGCTTTTCGCACTAGGTATGGACATTGTGAGTTCTTGTTGATGTCATTTGGGCTAAAAAATTCCCCCGCTGCTTTTATGAAGTTGATGAACCGAGTGTTCGGGCCCTATTTGGACTCATTTGTGATTGTTTTCATTGATAACATTTTGATTTACTCCCGTAGCCGTGAGGAGCATGAGCAGCACCTTCGTGTCGTCCTCCAGACTCTGAAGGATAGTCAGTTATATGCCAAATTTTTCAAGTGTGAGTTTTGGTCGGGTTTGGTCGCATTTCTAGGCCATGTGGTATCATCAGAGGGTATTCAGGTGAATCCCAAGAAGATTTCGGCAGTCAGAGATTGGCCTAGGCCCACTTGAGCTACAGAGATTCGGAGTTTCTTGGGCTTAGCATGTTATTATCGCCAGTTTATGGAGGGCTTTTCATCCATTGCAGCCCCGATGACCAGATTGACTCAGAAGGTGCCCAATTTAGGTTGTCGGAGGAGTGTGAGGCGAGCTTTCAGAATCTCAAGGCAGCCTTGACCACGACACCGGTGTTAGTTTTGCCCACAGGTTCACGGCCATATACCGTGTATTGTGATGCTTCACGGGTGGGACTTGGTGCAGTGTTGATGCAGGATGGTAAGGTTATAGCCTATGCTTCTCGTCAGTTGAAGGTTCACGAGAAGATCTATCCAGTTCATGATTTAGAGTTATCAGCTATTATTCAAGCGTTGAGGATTTGGAGGCATTATCTGTATGGGGTGCCACGTGAGGTGTTCACGGATCATAAGAGTTTGCAGTATCTGTTCAAGCAGAAAGAGTTGAGCATGAGGAAGAGGAGATGGTTAGAGCTGCTGAAGGATTATGACATTACCATCTTATGTCATCCGGGGAAGGCCAATGTGGTGGTCGATGCCTTGATCCAGAAGTTAGAAAGTATGGGTAGTCTTTCTTATTTATCAGTCAAAGAGCGACCGCTTACTTTAGATGTTTAGGCTTTGGCCAATCGGTTCATGAGATTGGAGGTTTCTGACACTGGCAGTGTTTTGGCCCATATTATGGCCCGTTCATCATTGTATGATCATATACGGGCCAGGCAGTATGATTATCATCATTTGTGTGTTGTTACAGATACGGTCCGGCACAAAGGTGCCAAGCAGGTCACAGTTGATGATGAGGGAGTTTGGAGAATGCAGGGTCATATTTGTGTACCCGATGTTGATAGCATTCATGAGTTAATATTGCTGGAGGCCCATAGTTCCCGGTAATCCATTCATCCGGGCGCCACAAAGATGTACCAGGATTTGTGGCAGCATTATTGGTGGCGGAGGATGAAAAAGGATATTGTAGCATATGTAGCTAGGTGCTTGAACTGTTAGCAGGTTAAGTACGAGCACCAGAGACCCGGTGGTTTGATGCAGCAGATTGAGCTTCCCGAGTGAAAGTGGGAGCGTATCACCATGGATTTCGTAGTTGGACTCCCACGGACTCAGAGGATCTTTTATGTAGTGTGGGTCATTGTGGATAGGCTGACCAAGTCAACACACTTCATTCCAGTATTAGTTTCGTATTCTTCAGAGAAGTTGGCAAAAATATACATCAGGGAGATTGTTCGCCTGCATGATGTGCCTGTGTCCATTATTTCTGATCGAGGTACCCAGTTTACCTCCCATTTCTGGAGAGTATTTCAGCGTGAGTTGGGCACACGGGTTGATTTGAGCACATCATTTCATCCTCAGACGGACGGACAGTCCGAGCGGACTATTCAGATTTTGGAGGATATGTTGCGAGCATGTGTCATTGATTTTGGAGGTTCATGGGACCAGTTCTTGCCTTTAGCTGAGTTTGCCTACAACAACAACTATCAGTCGAGTATTCAGATGGATCTGTATGAGGCGTTGTATGGTAGGCGGTGTCGATCGCCAGTTGGGTGGTTCGAGCCGGGAGAGGCTAGATTGTTGGGTTCAGAGTTAGTCCAGGATGCCTTGGATAAAGTGAAGATTATTCAGGATAGACTTCGTACAGTTTAGTCCAGGAAGAAGAGTTATGCGGATCGCAGATTTCGTGATTTGGCATTTATGATTGGAGGCCGGGTATTTCTTCGAGTATCGCCCATGAAGGGCGTGATGAGGTTCAGAAAGAAGGGCAAGTTGAGCCCTAGGTTCATTGTTGCATTTGAGATTCTGGACAAGGTGGGAGAGGTGGCCTATAGACTTGCTTTTCCGCCTAGTCTATCAGCCGTACACCCGATGTTTCATGTATCCATGCTTCGGAGGTATATTGTCGATCCCTCTCATGTACTTGACTTTAGCAGTGTCCAGCTGGAGAAGGATTTGACTTATGAGGAGGAGCCGGTAGCCATATTAGCTCTGCAACTTCGTTAGTTGAGATCGAAGAGTTATCCTTCGGTTCGTGTTCAGTGGAGAGTTCAACCTATTGAGCCAGCTACCTGGGAGTCCGATACCAATATGCGGAGCCAATATACCCATATTTTCCCCGATTCAGGTACCTTTCTATGTCCATTCGAGGACGAACGGTTGTTTTAGTGGTGGAGATTGTGATGACCCAAAAAGTTATCCCGTATAATTTTAGCTAAATCTGTGTTCCGAGGCCATGAAAGCCTCGTTATATCTCACCTTGATTTGCGTGCGCAGCCCCGTTGTGTAGCCGGGAAGCCGTTATGTCAAAAATTGATAAAAATGATATTTTTGTGTTGAAATTGGAATAAAGTTGACTTTAGTCAATATTTTTGGTAAACAGACCCGGAACCATGATTTGACGATCCAGGAGGGTCCGTAGGAAAATATGGGACTTGGGCGTATGCCCGGAATCGAATTCCGAGGTCCCAAGTCCGAGAAATGAATTTTTAAGGAAAATTATTTTCTGAAAAATATAAAGACTTTTGAAAATGGAATTTGATGTGAAACTTGTGTTATCGGGCCCGTATTATGGTTCCGGAGCCCGGAACAGGTTCAATATGTTTATTATGTGCTACGTGTGAAATTTGGTAAGAAACGGACTCAGTTTGAGGTAATTCGGACAAAAAATGGAAAATTTGAAGGTTAATGAAGTTTTGAGAATTTTCTTAGATTTTAAGGCCTAATTCAGTGTTTATGATGTTATTTTGGTGTTTTTATTACTCGAATAAGTCTGTAGGATGTTATTGAGGTTGTGTGTATATTTGGTTTGGAGCCCCGAGAACTCGGGTGAGTTTCGTGTAGGTGTCGGGGTGCAAAACTTAGGAAAAATCTGATGTTTTTGAGTTGTTGCTGGTGTCCAGGGATTTACCCTATGCGAACGCACTCAAGGGGGTGCGAACGCATAGGATAATTGAGGGCTGGGGGCTCAGGTTAGTGTTTGTTCAGAGCGAACACACCATACCAGGTGCGAACGCGGAGGGGTAAGTGCGAACGCACAGGTATAGAGGGGGTCCTGGGGGCTGGGTAGTGCTAACCCTGTGCGAACGCGGCCCCTCAACCGCGAACGCATAGGTCAAGTTTGTTAACCCTGTATGAACGTGGCTAGGTGGTCGCGAATGCATAGGGTATTTTTGTTCAATGATTTTAAAAGACCCAAAACAGAATATTTACGGGATTTTCTCCCAATTTTCACAACTCTCCTTCTTCCCCACACCCTATAGGCGATTTTGAAGAGCTCTTCACCATAGCTTCATAGGTAAGTGGTCTTAACTCCATTTTCTTCCATTTTCATCAACGATTAATAGATTCTAGGCCTAAAATCATGAAACTAAATGTAGAAATTGGGATTTTGGGTAGAGTTAGGGCTTTTCAAATTTTTGGGAATTCAACCTCGTTTTGCGATCGGATTTCAAAACAAATTTTATATTCGGGCTCCTGGGGGAATGGGTGATCGGGTTTTGGTCTGAACCTCGTGTTTTGACCAAGCGGGCCCGGGGCCGGATTTTGGAATTTTTGGAAGAATGATGGGGAATCTATATTTAAGCATTGGAATTGAATTGTTTAGTATTTATTGATATTATATAGTCGATTATTTATAGGGACGATTGTTTTGGAGTCGGGATCAAAAGGAAAAGCGGTGCTAGAGGCTTGATTTGTATTCTTGGAGCCGAGGTAAGTGTTTGGCCTAATCTTAGCTTGAGGGAATAGGTGTTGAGTCTAATGTGCTACGTGTTATTATCATGTTCAATGTATCAGTGAGGTGACGGGTACCTATACCTTGTTGTCAAGCATGCCCGTAAGTCACAACATATAGTATATGTTTTTTTCTTTGATATCCGCTGTGTTATGAAGTAGATTTTATTTTGGAGATTATTCAATTATTGGAAATACTTGGTTGTGAAAACTGTTGATTAGTTGTCTGGTTGAGAATTATTTTGGTTATGTTGTACGTTCATTGAGATTGGTTATAGCCGTGTCCCTTGCCAGGACGGTGATATTTCTATTATTGTTCCCTAGCTGGGATGTTGTAAAAATTATGGTCTGTATTGTGGTTCTTCCTTGCCAAATTTTGTTGTGGATATTGTTTAGGTGAGGAAGAGTGTAAAGCACGAAGGGTGATGCCGTGCCATGATTTATATTTAAAAGCACGAAGGTTAAGGCCGTGCCGATATTGTTATTTTAAAAGCACGAAGGGTGATGTCGTGCCATGATATGAGAGATAATGCACAAAGGATAATGTCATGCCATGATATTGTGAGGTAAAAGCACGAAGGGTGATGACGTGCACTTGTTTTGGTGAAAATGAGAGTAAAGCATGAAGGGTGATGCCGTGCACTTGTTTTGGTGAGAACGAGAGTAAAGCACGAAGGGTGATGACGTGCACTTGTTTTGGTGAAAATGAGAGTAAAGCATGAAGGGTGATGCCGTGCACTTGTTTTGGTGAGAACGAGAGTAAAGCACGAAGGGTGAAGTCGTGCACTTGTATGTACCCTGTTATTATTTTGATAATAGTCGGTTGTCATGTTCTGTTAATCAATAAGTGTTTGCCCCTTTTTGTACCCTATCATGTTCTCCCTGTATTTGTACTTAACTGTTTACTTCATGCCGTCATTTCTATTACATATTATTGAATTGCACAAGTGTTTATTATTTGCCGTGTCCTAGCCTCGTCACTACTTCCCCGAGGTTAGGCTCGGCACTTACTCAGTACATGGGGTCGGTTGTACTGATGCTACACCTGCACTTATTTAGGTTGTGCAGATTACGCAGCCGGACCTAGTGGACACTGACAGAGGAAGTATCCTTCAGTCCACACAGGCGACATCGAGGTAGTCCCGCAGACGTTCATGGGCCTTGGTGTCACCTCCTACCCTTTTCTCTCATTTTCTGTCTTATTTCAGTAGTTCCAAGACAGTTGTATTTACTTGTTTCAGACCATTTTATTTAGCAAAATCTTAGACTGTCCGTGAAATAGTGACACCAGTTCTGGGGGGTATGTTTAAGGAAATTTTTGCAAGAATTATTATTTAAGTTGTTGAATTTCTTACCTTCCGCATTCTCATTTCTATTTGTTCTTATATGTCACTTTTAAAATGCTAAATAGCAAAGGAATAAATCGGAATAACTAGTAATGTTGGCTTGTCTAGCGGGTTCAATGTTAGACACCATAACGGCCTGAAGGTGGGATTTCGGGTCGTGACATGGATAAATTAGCCAACTTAAGTAAATGTAGCCACAAGGATCATGAACCAACATATACAGTCCCAAGAATATAAATTCTACTATGTGTGTGCCAGGAACTAGTGTCACAAGTTTACAGGTGAACCAGTAGAATATACAAAAGATGAAATACATTGTTCTACTGTCTGAAGGAAGTAGACAGAAATAAACAAAGAAAACTCCATAGTGCTGCTGAGAATCGCCAAGGGAAGCAGATCACTGTGGATCAGGTCCAGAGTATACTCCTAGGGTCAAGCTCCGGTCGGATAACCAGATGCACCAGCCTAAGAACCTGTACAATTAAGTACAGAAGCGTAGCATGAGTACATAAACAGATATGTACCCAGTGAGTATCCCGCCTAAACTCGAAGAAGTAGTGACGAGAGGTTGACGCGATACTTACTAGGGTCACATAATGTGAAATGAATACAGGCAAATCAGTAATAGCAGTAATGAACATTAATAAGGAAACGAGCATCAAATAATAATCTCTAGTACCCTCACGCCATGCTTTTCCATGGCATACAAGCAACAGTTACAATTACAGGGCTTCTCATAAATTACCAAACATATAACATGCTATGAATGTATGGTCGTTACCACATGAAAAGTAAAAGTGCATTGCCGAGGGTCGAACGGCCCGAACCATAGATGCATCTATCTATCCCGCTCGCAAATCAAACATGCAACACGGTTAAAATAATACTAAGACTACCCCGCTCGCGAATCATTCATGTGACTCGGTTTAGTATAATACTAGGTCTACCCCGCTCGCGAATCATTCATGCGACTCGGGTTCCCGTATAAATACATGATTAGCAGGAGATTCCAGATAATTTAGCAGGGAACATACTAAGAGGGTGAGAATTTAAAAATGTCAACTTCAAAGCATAACTCCTTAGGCCTTCATATATGATATTCGAGGATATTAGACTACTTAATCCATATGCAAGATCACATATACAACACATAAAGCATGCTTCTGAGTCCTAAACTACCCGACAAGGCATAATAGTAGCTACGCACAGACTCTCATCATTTCGTGTGTGCGCAGCCCCCGCAGATAAGGACAAACCACCATTTATAATCACCTATGGGGACAATTCCCTCTTACAAGGTTAGAAAGAAGACTCACCTTGCATCGAATCTACTCCCCGGGTCAAGAATGCGCCCGAAACTCCGAACTCATCACCCAAGGACTCAAAACTAATCAAACGTTACGTAAATATATATCAAATTATACTCAAAGCATGGAATTCTCCTACTATTTAGTCAAATTCATCATTCTTGAAGAAATCCCAAAATCCAACCCCAGGCCCGCATGCTCGGATTTCAAAAATTCTCGAAGGAAACACTCACCCATAACCTAAGGGTACTTGTTCTTAATGGTCAAACAAATCATCGATGCGCACTAAAGGATACTTGTTCTTAATGGTAACTTTGTTCAACTGGCAGTAATCAATACACATCCGCATAGACCCATCCTTCTTCTTTACAAATAGAACTGGAGCACCCCACGGCGATACACTCGGCCTGATGAACCCCTTAGCTAACAACTCCTCAAGCTGCTCCTTCAACTCCTTCAACTCTTTCTGAGCCATACAGTACGGAGGAATAGATATAGGTTGGGTGCCTGAAGCTAAGTCTATGCAGAAATCAACATCACGGTCCGGAGGCATGCCCGGAAGATTCGAAGGAAATACATCAACAAACTCTCAAACCACTGGCATTGAATCAATCGTTGGAGACTTGGCGGTGGTGTCCCGCACATAAGCAAAATAGGCCAGACAACCCTTCTCGACCATATGTTGAGCCTTCAAGAATGAAATAACCTGGCTAGCTGTACTAACTAAGGAACCTCTCCACTCCACCCTAGGTGACTCGGGCATGGATAGAGTAACTGTCTTGGCATGGCACTCTAGCACGGCATGATAAGGAGATAGCCAATCCATGCCCAAAATAACCTCAAAATCAACCATGTCGAGCAACAAGAGATCCGCTTGAGTCTCAAATCCACACAACAGGACCGACAAATTCGGTCTACAACCACAGAATCGCCCACGGGAGTGGACACATAAATAGGAGAACCCAAGGACTCACGAGGGACATCCAGAAAATGAGAAAATAAGACTGAAACATAGGAATAAGTGGATCCTGGATCAAATAACATGGATGCCTCTCTACCACATACTGTAATGATACATGTGATCACGGCGTCTGAGGCCACTATATCTGATCTGGCCGGGATAGCATAGAATCTAGCTGGAGCACCGAAAGACTGAGCCCCGCTAGAATGAACAGGAGCTGGCTGACCTCCGCTGGCATGAATAGGGGCTGGCAGAGCTCCCCGTGCCTGGCCTCTACCTCTGGGACGACCTCTACCTGTATGCCCTCCACCTCTGGGTGCACAAACCGCCGGTACTGAAAATATAGGTTGATAGCTCTGCTGAACGGCTTTGCCCCGAAGCCTGGGACAAGTCCTCCTCATATGGCCCGGGTCCCCACATTCATAACATCTGGCTTGTGGTATGGCCTGCTGCCCTAAAGAAGGACCCTGGACAGCTAGCGAACGGGGAGAACTCTCCGGCATGGCACTGAAGTAAGGAATAGAAGGCCCCTGATGACTGGAATACCCGCCCGAGGAACCGTGAATGGCTGGTGCACGGTAGGAACTCTCTGGCATGGCACTGAAATAGGGCCTCACTGGAGCACCACGGGGAGGTGGCGGAGGAGCTAAATATGGAGGCCTGCTAGACTGGCCTCTACCGAACTGACCTCTACCCCTGGCTGGGGCACCTCTGAAATCTCCTGAAAATCTAGCCCTCTTATCCTGCTGACCCTACTCTCTGCCTTTCGAACGATAACCCTAAATCCGACGAGCTATCTCGACCACAAGCTGATAGGGAGTCCCCATCTCCACCTCTCAGGCCATGTTGGCCTTAATACCTGAGTGCAGCCCTGCTACAAATATTCGCACTTTCTCCGCATCAGTAGACAATATCATAAGGGCATGACGGGACAACTCAGAAAATCTGGCCTCGTAATTTGTCACGGATATCTGCCCCTGCTCCAGCTGCTCAGACTAATATCGCAGCTCTTCCCTCTCGGAGGGTGGAATATACCTGTCCAGGAACAGCTGAGTGAACTGCTCCCAAGTGATGGTAGGGGAACCTTCTGGTCTACCCAGGATGTAGGACAGCCACCATTTGCGAGCCCTGCCCTCAAGCTGGAAAGTAGTGAAGTCCACTCCATGGGACTCCAGTATCCTAATGTTGTGCAGTCTGTCCCTACACCTATCAATAAAGTCCTGGGCAGCCTCGCCTTCTCACCCCCGAATATAGGAGGGTGCAATCGGGTCCATCTATCCAGTAACTTCTGCATATCGTCGTCCGCAACTGGTCTGAGCTCAGCTGCTACTGCTACTGGTTGGGCTCCACCCACGGGGAGTGTACCCGGGGTATGATGAAGTGCTGTTGTCTGGCCTGCAGCCTGGGTAGTAGGGGTCTAGGCTCCCCTTCCTGCCTGAGATGTGGCAGGATCCGCTTGAAATAAACCAGCCTGGGACATAGTGTCAATGAATCGCATCATGCGGCCCATGATCTCATGGAATCCTGGCGCCGTCATAAAGTCTACTGGAGCAGGACCTGCTGGGGGTACTCACCCTGCTCTTCTATAGTGGGGTCCTCTGGTGGTATGACTGGAATAGCTCAGGGACGCCCTCGTCCCCTACCTCAGGCTGGTGCCTCCCTGCCACGGCCGCAAACAACAGGGGTAGAGGCCCCTCCCGGATATGGAACATCGGATGTACGCGTCCTCACCATCTGTGAGAGAATAGAAGAATGAAATTTAGTAAACCATTGATTGCACGATAGAATAAAAATAAGGAGAGGTTTTCTTAACACCCTATAGCCTCCCGAAGATAAGTACAGACATCTCCATACCGATCCGCAGGACTCTACTAGGTTTGCCCATGACTTGTGAGGCCTACGTGAACCTAGTGCTCTGATACCATGTTTTCACGACCCAGAATCCTAAGTGAGGTCGTGATGGTGCCCAACTGCGGGCCAGGCAAGCCGACTCTTAAGTTACTAAAGGTTCCTTCTTATTAGTTTAAAACACTTTAAAATATACTCAGTTTTTGAAAGTTAAAACATGATTTGACAAGGATAATTAGCCAAATTTTAAATTAAACGGTCATGATGAGGAATGAGCCAAAATGTATATATACAAACCCGTAAACCAAAATAACAACTATGTGTGTGCCAGGAACTAGTGTCACAAGTCCTACAGGCATACTAACAGAATATACAAAACATAATATACAATCCCAATGTCTGAAAGGAATATACGGGAAATAAGAAAATGAAAACTCCAAGGTGCCGCCGAGGTTCGTCAGGAGAAGCAGCTCACCGTGAAGTCGGGTCCAAGTAAGATCAGAATCGAGATCCGGTCTGATAACTAGATGCACCAGCCTCAGAACCTATATAATTAAGTACAAAAGTGTAGCATGAGTACATAAACAGATATGTACCCAGTGAGTATCCCGCCTAACCTCGAAGAGCTAGTGACGAGAGGTAGACGTGATACTTACTAGGGTCAACATTTCTAAATAACATTATTTAATAGGAAATAGGCAGGCATAACAGTCGTAGAAATCATAAAGAGATAAATCATCAAGTATAGTTGTATTTACCTTTGTAGGTCAAATTTCACTAGCACATAATGTACTAAATTCCCTTATTAACATGAACCAGTTTGTACAATTACAACAAATTCCAAGTGAATCATACAGCACATAATAGGCTGGACACGTACGGCCGAAACATCACGAAAAATAAATGTGCACTGCCGAGGGTCGAACGGCTCCAACCATAGATGCATCTCTTACCCCGGTCGCGAATCGAACATGCGACGTGGTTGACATAATAGTAGGGCTATTCTGCTCACGAATCATACGTGTGACGCGGTGCCACATACATACATAAAATTATTAATTTTTAGGGAATTATCAGAGGTTATTCTTTAAGGCGAGAACCTAAGAAATATATCATGGGCCACAAGTTCCTAATATTCTTATACAAAATCAAGGATAATAAGCAATTCAAGATACGTTTAGGAATACATGCAAGGCAAATATAATCATGCTCGTGAGTACTAGAACTACCCAACATAACATAGTAGTAGCTATGCACGGATTCTCGTCACTTCGTGCGTGCGTAGCCCCCGCAAATAAGGACATGCAATTATTTATAATCACCTATGGGACAATTCTCCCTTACAAGGTTACAAAGGAGACTCACCTCGTGTCTAACCTACTCCCCGGACCAAGAACGCGCCCGGAACTCCTAACTCTACACCCAAGGACTCGAAACTAGCCAGATGTTATACAAATTCATTAATTTATGCTCAAAATATGGAAATTCTCCTACTCATTTAGTAAATTTCCCATTCTTGAAGAAATTCTAAAATCCAACCCCGGGTCCACAGGCTCGAAATCCAAAAATTCTCCAAGGAAACACTCACCCATAGCCTAAGGATCATTAATATATGATTTCAACTTGATTTCCTAGCTAATTCACGGGTAATTTCTCAAATTATCGAAAGCCCTAGGTTACTACCCCATTCTTGAATTTCTACTAATATAGGTAGTTAATTAAGCTAGTACTCCATGCATGAAGCTAATATTAGAGTACAATTTACTTACCTCCAATAACCAGGTCGTTTGCCCCTCTAAAATGGTGGAAATCTCCCCAAGGAAGAAGAAGAAGATAAGGGATATGAGTTAATTCCCGTGTATAAAAAATCACAGTCTGAACAGCATTTCCGCACCTGCGGCTCGAGGACCGCACCTACGGTCTCGCACCTGCGAGCAAAGGCTCGCACCTGCGGAAATGGACTAAGGAGCCTGGGCCCGCACCTACGGAGTGGAGACCGCACTTGCGGCTCCGCTCCTGCGGAATATTATTCACACTTGCGAGAATCGGCCTAACCACTAGGGGTCGCACCTGTGAGGTTGGGACCGCAGGAGCAATCCCGCACCTACGACTGGGCAACCGCACCTGCGGTCATACTAGAACAGGTGCACCAGCGGCTAATGCAGCTGGTTTTTGGCCTTGTGTGGTGTCCGAGAGGCACCTGGTCCCACCCGAGCCCCTGTCCAAATATACCAACGAGTCCCGAATCATAATACGGACTCGCTCAAGCCTTCGGAACATCCAAAACAACGCTAAAACTCAAAATCACACCTCAAAACCCCTAGAACCAAACTTAGGAACTTTATGTTTTCTAGACTTCTCTAACAACGCGCCGAAATGACCTCTACTACTCGGAATGACACCAAATTTTGCAGGCAAGTCATAAATGAGATAACAGAACTATTCTCGGTATCAGAATTCTGTTCGGACCTAGATATCGCAAAAACACATCCCAAACCATAATAGGAACTTAAGGAACTCTTAATTTAATATTGGGCACCGAAACGCTCCCGAGTCATCAGAAACCCATTCCAGGCATACGCCCAGGTCCGAAATCATCATACGAAGCTACCGAAGTCGTCGAAACTCGATTTCGAGGTCGTTTACTAAAAATGTTGACCGAAGTCAAACTTGGTGTTAAAGGCCAACCTTAACGAACCAAATGCCCCTATAGCACTCTAAACACCTCCGAATCCCGGACCACCAGTCCCCATAAGTCATAAATCATAATAAACCGCTATGAGATGTTTTATTTAGGGGAACGGGGTTCTATAACGCAAAATGATCGATCGGGTTGTTATAGAGGATAAAAAATTAAGTACAATAAAAATATTAGCAAGAATCAAAATAGAGGATTACGAAATAGAAACGTTAGATTTAGTAGATTCGGGATGTACAAGATGTATAATAAATAAGAAAATAGTTCCACCAAACCTAATCAAAATCTTAGATAAACCCGTTGTTGCTATGCAAATGTACACAACTAATAATATATATAGACATTATGTAGATAAATCGCAGATTAGTTTGATAAGTACATGCCTAGATTTTTATAAACCTAGTTACAACATAGATAAAATCTGGGTAGGAGACTTAAATATAAATGTAGATTTTGTACTAGGATTAAATTTTATGATACATAACAATGGTAGTTGTTTACTCAGCAGATATGGAGTAATATTTTTCAAAACTATTACACATACACGAGTAAAAACTATAGAAACTGGAACTATTATAAGGACACGATTAGATTTAGGCCAGCAAAACCTGCAGAAAAACCAGAAAGTGTAACGACCCGGTCCGTCGTTACGTAGAACCTGCATTATAATTGCTGTTATTGACTCGTCATAGGTTGGCTATTCTGTTATTAATGTGTTAGAGTCGATAGGCTTGAAATTGAATGGTTGTAGTGAGAGTTCAGTGATGTAGCCTTTAAAGATAACCTTATAATGGAAAAGTCAACTGAGAGTTGACTTATTGGGAAACAACCTCGGAATGTGAATTTTATGGCTCGGATAGCTTTGTTAGGTGATTTGGGACTTAGGAGTGTGTTCGGAATATTTTTGTGATGTCCGGTGTAGAATTAGGCTTGAATTGGCGAAAGTTAGTTTTTGGCAATTTCTGATTGGCAGTGGAAAATAAGCTATCGGGGACGGAATGGAATTCCGACAGTTGGAACAGGTTCGTAATGTTATTTTGGATATTTCTGCAAAATTTAAGGTCAATTGGAGTTGTTTTGGATAGTTTCGACATCGTTGGTGGAATTTAGAAAAATTCAAAGTTCATAGGCTTGAATTCGATGTGTTTTTGAGGTTTTGATGTTGTGTTTGATGTTTCGAAGGCTCGACTAAGTTTGAATGATCATATATGATGCGTTTGGTATGTTTGGTTGGGGTTCCGAGGTGCTCGGCATGGTTTCGAATGGTTCAATGGGAGTTTGGAATGGTTTTGTCACTGCTGATGTTCTGTTGCTGGTGTTTTCGCACCTGCGGATGGGGAGCCACAGGTGCGGTTCCGAAGGAGTGGACATGGCACCACAGGTGTGGAATTTTTGTTGAGTGAGAGGATTCCGCAGGTGCGAAGTAATTGCCGCACCTGCGAGGCCGCAGGTGCGAGAGGTCGACCGCAGGTGCGGAAGTTAGGGATCCATGGGATTTTCCGCAGGTGCGTACCTGGGATCCGCAGGTGCGGTTCCACAGGCGTGAGTAAGTGGTCGCAGGTGCGGACCCACTAGACAGAAAGTATAAATGCATGCCTTCGCGAATTTTAGCCATTTTTCTCAATATTTCATCTGGGTTTGAAGCTTTTGGAGGGGTTTTGAAGAGGGGATTCGATAGTTCTTCACCAAGGTAAGGTTTTTGGACTCTAAACTCGTTTATATGTGATTAAAGGTCGGATTTATGGTGGAAATTAGGAAAAAATCAGAGTGAGTTGGGTAATTAGGGCTTGGGATTAAGAGTCTTTGAAATGGGGATTTGAGGGGTCATTTGGACTCCGAATTCAGTGTTCTTTATATGTACGGACTCGTGAGATGATGAAGAACAATTTAGTATAAAAATTTCTGAGTTTCGGGATGTGTGTCCGGGGGTCGGGTTTGACCAATTCCGGTATTTTTGAGTATTTTTGATACATTTCGATTGGGATTAGTTCCTTAACATATTATAATGATATACATCTGATTGTTGGTAGATTTTGAGCACTCGGAGGCCAAATTTAGAGGCAAGGGCACTGCGGAGTAGTGTATTAGCCGGTTTTGAGGTAAGTAACGCTTCTAAACTTGGAACTGAGGGTTCGAAACCCCAAACTATTTGATATTTGATGGTAACTAAGGTGACGCACTTGCTAAGTGACGGGCATGCAGGCGTTTACCGAATATTTGTAGCCTGGCTCATACCATGGCACTGTCTAATGGTTATCTCAGGTTGATATTTGTACTGTGAAGGTGGCATTACCTTGAGCACAATAGAAATCACACTAAGTATAAATGTTAAGGCTTCACGCCGATATGTTCAGACCGGAACTGTCGATTATTGCTATCTCTATCTGTGATTATTGTTTTCATGTATTCATTCATGTTAAAGTATATGTTTCATGCCTCAGTCTCGTAAGTTCCTAGTTTATTTATATGTTAGAGCATTGTGAGTGTGAGTGGAAGGTACTGAATGGGTGAGGCTTGGAGTCTGGTTTTGAGACAGTTATGAGGTCGGAATGCACACCGCATCGATCCTGGAATCATGCCTTCGTTGGCTTGATATAGCGCTTGGGCTGAAAGGAGCCCCTCTGGAGTCTTTACACCCCCAGTGATCGCACAGATATTGAGGGATGGATTTCCCTGAAGATGGATCTTCTCCGTGGGTCATATGTTCTGGAGATGGATTTTCTTCGTGAATATTATGTTCCGGAGATGGATTTTGTCCATGGGGGTTGGATCGGCCTTCTTCCTCAGTACTAGGTGGCTGTGTCACTTGTGTTATGTAATATCCGGGATGGACATTCCCAGGGCCGGAAGGCCGTATTCTAGTACTGAGTGGACCACCTTATGAGAGTTTGATTACTGAGTATACATCATTCTTGATTCTATATGCATGCATGCTAGTATGCAGAGTCACAGACATATATTGATGCATTGTGTTTATTTCCTGATATATTACTGTCATATCCAAGTCATATACTGTTTTCAGATTTTTAGAGGTTTAGTCTGTCACTACCTCTCAACCCGTAATTTGGTTTCGTTACTACTGAGTTGGTGTACTCATGTTACCCCCTGCACCTTGTGTGCAGATCCAGGTATAGCGGGATTCAGCTCTGATCAGTAAGTAGCAGCAGTTTCATCAGAGTTGACGAGGTAGCAGCTGGCGATCGTGATCTCGTCTTATCTTCCTTTTCTACCTGTCATATTTATTTTCAGACTATGTTGGTCATTCCATTTTGGTTGTATTAAGTACTAGCAGCTCATGACTAGGTGACACTGGATCCGGGGTTTGTAGGATTTGGGTTTTGATTTTCATAAAATTGTTTCAAAATTCTGATTTATTATTATTATCCACATACTTTTTAAGAAGGATATTTTATTGGTAATTTCATTTAGCTTAGATAAAATGGGTGGCTTTCCTCGTTCCACGACAGGCGCCATCACGACTCCGGAATTGGGTCGTGACAAGTTGGTATCAGAGCCCTAGGTTAAATGGGTCTCACTAGTCATGAGCAGGTTTAGTAGAGTCTTGCGAATCGGTACAGAGACGTCTGTACTTACCTTCGAGAGGATACAGAACCCTTAGGAAAGTCCCACATCTTTGAATTCTGTCGTGCGACTCTATTGAACTCTGAAACTAAACTTCTGTTTTTTCATTCTCTCACAGATGGTGAGGACTCGTGCTACCGATAGTGGTGACCAGATCCCAGCAGGACCAGTCCGAGGTCGAGGTCGAGGCCGTGGTAGAGGGAGGGGTGTAGCCCGCACAGCAGCCGGGGCAGCACTTGTGGACCCTCTCATTGCCCAGGAGCAGGTCCCCGCAGCTGAGATTCCAGCGGGGCAGACTCAGGCACCAGCAGTGCCCATTGTGATTCCGGGTCTTCAAGAGACCCTAGCCCAGATTTTGACGGTGTGCACCATATTGGCACAAGTCGTCGCTATGTCCACTACTGCTGCTACTTCTTAGGCCAGGGGAGGCATCCAGACTCCAGCTGCCCGGACACCTGAGCAGGTCACCCAGGGACTTCAGACACCTGGTGCAGCCCCAGTGCAGCAGATTGCTCCGGTACACGATTATGTGGTCCGAGCTTTAGCTGGTGATGAGCAGCGTAGGTTGGAGAAGTTCAGCAGACTCCAGCCTCCAAATTTTAGTGGTACAGAGGGCAAGGATGCCCAAGCCTTCTTGGACAAGTGTCAGAGGATACTACATACTACAGGGATATTAGAGGCTAGTGGGGTTCATTCACTACATTCCACTTTTCAGGAGCTGCACTTGCTTGGTGGGAGGCCTATGAGAAGCGTAGACCCGCTGATGCATCGCCCCTTACATGGAACCAATTCTCCATTCTCTTTTTGGAGAAGTATATAGCATAGTATCGCAGAGAGGAGTTGCGCAGAGAGTTCGAGCAATTGCGTCAGGGAGACAGGATCGTGACACAGTATGAGATGGGGTTCTCTAAAGTTAGCCCGTCATGCCATCTGGCTAGTTCCCACAGATAGAGAGAGGATTCAGAGATTTGTTGATGGTCTCGCTTATCAGCTACGGATTTTTCTGACCATGGAGAGGGTATCCGGTGCTTATTTTGAGGAGGTAGTTTACATAGCCAGGGAGATTGAGTCAGTGCACCGCCAGGAGCGTGTTGAGAGAGAGGCCAAGAGGCCTCGAGGTGCTGGTAGTTATAGTGGTGATTACTCAGGAGGTCAGTCTCAGCACAGCAGAGGCAGACCATTCAGGCCTCCTCCGCCACCTCGTCCAACTTACAGTGTTGCTTCATTAGGACACGGTCCCCGTAGCTCTCATCCGGACCATTCCTCATTTATGCACTTCCAGCCAAAGCTCATCCCGGCCACCATCAGTTCAGGGTTCCTCAGCAGATGGTTCTTCTAGCAACTACCCTAGTCCTAGGGGTTCCCTTAAGTCCCCATCGTCAATTGCTGGGAGGGGTTGTTTCGAGTGTGGGCATTCGGGTCACATCAAGAGGTATTGTCCCCGCCTTTCTGGTAGTTCATTTTAGAACAGGAACCAGCCTACAGTTTCAGCACCAATTTCTACACCACCCGCTTAGGCAGCCAGGGGTGGAGGTCAGTCAGTCAGGGGTCGCTCCAGAGGGGGAGGTCGGTCAGGTGGATGACAGGCCTGTTTCTATGCACATCTGAGCAGACCAGATGCCATAGCATCAGATGCAGTGATTACAGGTATTATCTCAGTCTGTCACTGGGATGTTGTAGTATTATTTGATCCTGGTTCTACATATTCATATGTTTCTTCATACTTTGCACATTTCTTGGATACACCCCGTGAGTCTTTGTTTTTAGCTGTTCATGTGTCGACTCCGGTGAGGCATACCGTGGTGGTAGACCGGGTGTACCGGTCTTGTATTATATCTATTGGGGGTGAGAAGACCCGGGTAGATCTATTATTGCTTAGCATGGTTGACTTCGATGTGATTTTGGGCATGGATTGGTTATCTCTATGCCATGTAGTTCTCGACTGTCACGCCAAGACCGTGACCTTGGCGATGCCCAGATTGTCGAGGATTGAGTGGATAGGTTCGGTGGAGTACGTGCCTAGCAGGGTGATTTCCTTTATGAATGCTCAGCGTATGATTTGGAAGGGGTGTGAGTCTTATCTGGCCTTTGTGAGGGATGTTAGTAGTGATACTCCTTACATTGATTCTGTTCCTGTGGTCCGTGAGTTCCCGGACGTTTTCCCAGCAGACCGGCCAGGCATGTCACCTGACAGAAACATTGATTTTGGTATTGAGTTATTGCCAGATACCCAGCCTATCTCTATTCCCCATTACCGCATGGCCCCAGCAGAATTAAAGGAATTGAAGGAACAACTTCAGGAAATCCTAGATAAGGGGTTCATTCGGCCTAGTGTGTCACCTTGGGGTGCACCGGTGTTGTTCGTAAAGAAGAAGGATGGATCCATGCGTATGTGCATTGACTATATGCAGTTGAACAATGTTACGGTGAAGAACCGATATCCTTTACCCCACATTGATGACTTGTTTGATCAGCTTCAGGGAGCTAGGGGTTCTCCAAGATCAACTTGAGGTCTGGGTTCAATCAGCTGAAGATTCGGGATTCTGATATTCCGAAGACTGCTTTTAGGACCAGATATGGCCACTATTAGTTTCTGGTTATGTCTTTTGGGCTGACCAATGCCCGAGATGCGTTCATGCCTTTGATGAACAATGTGTTTCAGCCTTACCTTGATTCATTCGTTATTGTGGTCATTGATGACATCCTGGTGTACTCTCGTAGCCAGGAGGAGCACGCTCAACATTTGAGGGTTGTGTTGCAGAGATTGAGGGGGAAGAAACTTTATGCAAAGTTCTCCAAATGTGAGTTTTGGCTTGGTTCGGTAGATTTCTTGGGTCAAATAGTGTCTAGTAAGGGTATTCAGGTGGACCCAAAGAAGATAGAGGCGGTGCAGAGTTGGCCCAGACCGTCCTCAGCTACGGAGATTAGGAGTTTCCTGGGTTTGGCGGGTTATTACCGTTGCTTTGTGGAGGGATTTTCTTTTATTGCTTCACCTTTGACTAGATTGACCCAGAAGGGTGCTCCATTCAGATGGTCTGATGAGTGCGAGGAGAGCTTCCAGAAGCTTAAGTCAGCATTGACTACAGCTCCGGTATTGGTATTGCCTACGGGTTCGGGTTCTTACGCAGTCTATTGTGATGCTTCTAGAGTTGGATTGGGAGCGGTTTTGATGAAGGACGATAGGGTGATTGCCTACGCATCCAGACAGTTGAAGGTGCACGAGAAGAATTATCCAGTGCACGATCTTGAGTTAGCTGCCATTGTTCATGCCTTAAAGATTTGGCGGCATTACTTGTATGGGGTACAATGTGAGATTTTCACTGATCATCGTAGCTTGCAGTATCTCCTAAGGTAGAAGGACTTGAATTTGCATCAGTGGAGATGGTTAGAGCTTTTTAAGGACTGTGACTTAAGTATTTTGTATCACCCGGGGAAGGCCAATGTAGTGGCCGATGCCTTGAGTCGTAGAGCCGAGAGTTTGGGGAGCCTAGCTTACCTTTCAGCAGCAGAGCGACCGTTAGCACTTGATGTTCACGCTTTAGCGGGACAGTTGGTGAGATTAGATTTGTCAGACCCTTCGCGGGTGGTAGCTAGCATGGCTTCCCGGTCTTCTTTATTTGACCAGGTTAAGGCACGACAGTATTATGACCGCCACTTGTTAGTTCTTCAGGATAGAGTTCGTCGGGGTGATGTCTGGGATGTGACTATTAGTGATGACGGAGTTATGAGGATGCAGGGCCATATTTGCGTGCCCAACGTGGATGGTATTCGAGAGTTGATATTAGTAGAGGCTCACAGTTTGCGGTCTTCTATTCATCCGGGTGTCGCAAAGATGTACCATGATCTGAGATAACAGTATTGGTGGAGGCGGATGAAGAGAGATATTGTTGAGTATGTATCACGGTGTCTCAACTGCCAGCAGGTCAAGTCTGAGCACTAGAGCCCGGGTGGATTACTTCAGAGGTTAGATACTCCGGAGTGGAAGTGGGAGCGGATTACCATGGACTTTGTAGTTGGGCTTCCACGAACTTCGAAGGGTTTTGATGCTATTTGGGTCATTGTAGATAGATTGACCAAGTCAGCGCACTTCATTCCTGTCAGCATTTCTTATTCTTCAGAGCGGTTAGCTGGTATTTACATTAAAGAGATTGTCCGATTGCATGGAGTTCCGGTTTCTATTATTTCTGATAGAGGTACTCAGTTCACATCTCAATTTTGGAAGGCCGTGCAGAGAGGTATGGGTACTGAGGTAGAGTTGAGCACTGCATTTCACCTACAGACCGACGGCCAGTCGGAACGGACTATTCAGATTTTGGAGGACATATTACGGGCTTGTGTGATTGATTTTGGTGGTTCATGGGATCAGTTCCTGCCACTGGAGGAGCTTGCGTATAATAACAGCTACCAGTCCAGTATTCAGATGGCCCCGTATGAGGCTTTATATGGTAGGAGGTGTAGATCTCCGGTTGGTTGGTCTGAGCCTGATGAGGCAAAGTTATTGGGAACAAATTGATTCAGAATGCGTTGGAGAAGGTGAAGTTGATTCAGGAGAGACTTCGCACGGCATAGTCTAGACAGAAGAGTTATGCGGACCGGAAGGTTCGGGATCTCTCTTTTATGGAAGAGGATAAGGTACTGCTGAAGGTACCACTCATGAAGGGTGTTATGAGGTTCGGAAAGAGAGGAAAGCTAAGTCCGCAGTTTATTGGTCCTTTCGAGGTACTTCAAAAGGTTGGAGAGGTGGATTATAGACTTGCCTTGCCGCCCAGTCTATCGAGTGTTCATCCGGTATTTCATGTCTCGATACTCACAAAATATGTTGGTGACCCGTCTCATGTGTTAGACTTCAGCATAGTTCAGCTCGAGGATGATATGTCTTATGAGGTGGAGCCAGTGGCTATTTTGGCTCGCGAGGTCAGAAAGTTGAGGTCAAATGAGATAGCTTCAGTGAAGGTGCAGTGGAGAGGTCAGCCAGTGGAGGAGGCTACTTGGGAGACCGAATGGGAGATGCGGAACAGATATCCTCACTTGTTTCAGACTCCAGGTATGTTTCTAGACCCGTTCGATGACGAGCGTTTGTTTAAGAGGGGAAGAATGTAACGACCGGGTCCGTCGTTACGTAGAACCTGCATTATAATTGCTGTTATTGACTCGTCGTAGGTTTGTTATTCTGTTATTGATGTGTTAGAGTCGATAGGCTTGAAATCGAATGGTTGTAGTGAGAGTTCAGTCATGTAGCCTTATAATGGGAAAAGTCAACTAAGAGTTAACTTATAAGGAAATGACCTCGGAATGCAGATTGTATGGCTCGGATAGCTTCGTTAGGTGATTTGGGACTTAGGACTGTGTCCGGAATATTTTTGTGATGTCCGGTGTAGAATTAGGCTTGAATTGGCGAAAGTTAGTTTTTGGCGGTTTCTGGTTGGCAGTGGAAAATAAGCTATCGGGGACGGAATGGAATTCCGACAGTTGGAACAGGTTCGTACTGTCATTTTGGATATGTCTGCAAAATTTCAGGTCAATCAGAGTTGTTTTGGGTAGTTTCGGCATCGTTGGTGGAATTTAGAAAAATTCAAAGTTCATACGCTTGAATTCGATGTGTTTTGGGGGTTTTGATGTTCTGTTTGATGTTTCTGAGGCTCGACTAAGTTTGAATGATCATATGATGCGTTGATATGTTTTGTTGGGGTCCCGAGGGGCTCGGGATGGTTTCGGATGGTTCATGGGGAGTTTGGAATAGTTTTGTCACTGCTGATGCTCTGTTGCTGGTGTTTTCGCACCTGCGGATGGGGAGCCGTAGGTGCGGTTCCGCAAGAGCGGACATGGAACTGCAGGTGCGTAAGTTTGGGTGAGTGACAGGATTCCGCAGGTGCGAGGTAATTGCCGCACCTGCGAGGCCGCAGGTGCGGTAGGTCGACCGCAGGTGCGGAAGTTAGGGTCCTTGGGATTTTCCGCAGGTTTGTACCTGGGATCCGCAGGTGAGGTTCCGCAGGCGCGAGTAAGTGGTCGCAGGTGCGGACCCACTAGACAGAAAGTATAAAAGCGTGCTTTCACGAATTTTAGCTATTTTCTCAATATTTCATCCGGGTTTGAAGCTTTTGGAGGGGTTTTGAAGAGGGGATTAGATAGTTCTTCACCAAGGTAAGGTTTTTGGACTTTAACTCGTTTATATGTCATTAAAGGTCGGATTTATGGTGGAAATTCGGAAAAAATCAGAGTAAGTTGTAATTATGGCTTGGGATTAAGAGTCTTTAAAATGGAGATTTGAGGGGTCATTTGGACTCCGAATTCGTGATCTTTATATGTACGGACTCGTGAGATGATGAAGAATAGTTTGGTATAAAAAAATTTGAGTTCCGGGACGTCGGCCCGGGGGTCGGGTTTGACCAATTTCGGGATTTTTTTAGTATTTTTGATACATTTCGATTGGGATTAGTTCCTTAGCATATTATAATGATATACGTCTGACTATTGGTAGATTTGGAGCACTCGGAGGCCGAATTTAGAGGAAAGGGCATTGCGGAGTAGTGTATTAGCCGGTTTCTTAGGTAAGTAAAGCTTCCAAACTTGGAACTGAGGGTTCAAAATCCCAAACTATTTAATATTTTATGTTAACTAAGGTGACACACTTGCCAAGTAACGGGCATGCGGGCGTTTACCGAATATTTGTAGCCTGGCTCGTCCCATGGCACTGTCTAATGGTTATCTCAGGTTGATATTCGTACTGTGAAGGTGGCATTACCTTGAACGCAATAGAAATCATGCTAATATAAATGTTAAGGCTTCATGCCGATATGTTCAGACCGAAACGGTCGATTATTGCTGTCTCTATCTGTGATTATTGTTTTAGTGTACTCAGTCCTGTTAAAGTATATGTTTCATTCCTCAGTCTCATAAATTTCTAGTTTATTTTATATTATCATTGGTTTTGGCTGATTTTCATATGTTAGAGCATTGTGAGTGAGAGTGGAAGGTACTGACTGAGTGAGTCTTGGAGCCTCGTTTTGAGACAGTTATGAGGTTGAACTGCACACCGCATCGATCCTGGAATCATGCCTTCGTTGGCTTGATATAGCGCTTGGCTAAAAGGAGCCCTTCCGGAGTCTTTACACCCCCAGTGAGCACAAAGATATTGAGAGATGGATTTCCCTGGAGATGGATCTTCTCCGTGGGTCTTATGTTCCGGAGATGAACTTTCTATGTGGTTATTATGTTCCATAGATGGATTTTCTCCGTGGGGGCTGGATCGGCCTTTTTCCTCAGTACTAGGTGACTGTGTCACTTGTGTTATGTAATATCCGGGGTGGACTTTCCCTGGGCCGGAAGGCCATATTCTAGTACTGAGTGGACCACCTTATGAGAGTTTGATTATTGAGTATACATCATTCTTGATTCTATATGCATTCATGCTAGTATGCAGAGTCACAGACATATATTGATGCATCGTGTTTCTTTCCTGATATATTACTGTCATAGCCAAGTCATATACTGTTTTTGGATTTTTGGAGGTTTAGTCTGTCACTACCTCTCACCCCGTAGTTTGGTTTCGTTACTACTGAGTTGGTGTACTCATGTTACCCCTGCACCTTGTGTGCAGATCCAGGTACAGCGGGATTCAGCTCTGATTAGTGAGTAGCTGCAGTTTCATCAGAGTTGACGAGGTAGCAGTTGGCGACCATGATCTCTTCTTCTCTTCCTTTTCTACATGTCATATTTATTTTCAGACTATGTTGGTCATTCCTTTTTGGTTGTATTAAGTACTAGCAGCTCATGACTGGGTGACACTGGATCCGGGGTTTGTAGGATTTGAGTTTTGATTTTCGTAAAATTGTTTCCAAATTCTGATTTCTTATTATAATTATCCACAGCCTTGTTAAAAGGGTATTTTATTGGTAATTGCATTTAGCTTAGATAAAATGGGTGGCTTGCCTGGTTCCACGACAGGCGCCATCACGACTCTGGAATTGGGTCGTGACAGAAAGAATGTTGTAAGGAATGTAAAGATAAAAATACATGTTGTAAGGATAAAAAAGAATCTAAAACTTTAATATTAGAAGAAAATGAGGATAAAGACATACTGGAAAAAGATTACACCTTAATAGACATCGAAACAGAATTATATAATTTTAGAACAGGAATAGAAAATATTGGAATACTAAAAAATCAAAAAGATCTGGATAATATAATAAAAACATTGGATGAAATAGAGATAATAGGAGAAAAACCTCTAAATCACTGAGAAAATAACAAAGTTATGTGCAAATTAGACATAATCAATCTAGAATACATAATTAAAACAGCCTCAATAGCAGCCACAAATCAAGATTTAGAAGATTTTAAAATACAAATAAAAAAACCCATGAATTTAGGAGTAATAAGGAGATCCACCTCTAAACATAGGTCAGCAGCCTTCATGGTAAGAAACCATAATGAAATAATAAGAGGAAAGGCTAGGATGGTAATAAACTACAAAAGACTTAATGACAATACTAGAACAGGTGGATATAAGTTACCAGATAAAACATAACTAATAAATAGAATACAAGGAAAAAGGATCTTCAGTAAATTTGATTGTAAATCGGGATACTGGCAAGTAAAAATGCACGAAGAAAGTATAGAATGGACATCATTTACTTGTCCATAAAGGTACTTCGAATGGTTGGTAATGTCGTTTGGATTAAAGATAGCACCGGCAATTTTTCAACGAAAAATAGATAGTATATTTAGAAAATATAAAAGATTTGTTCTAGTATATGTCGATGATATATTAGTATTTAGTAAAGATATCAAAGAGCACTTAGGACATGTACATACAGTATTTAGATTATTTGTAGATAATTGAATAATAATTGGTTAAAAGAAGATGGAGTTATGTAAAAATCATATAAATTTTCTAGGAGTCGTTTTAGGAGATGAAAAAATTAAATTACAACTTCATATCACTAAAAAAGCTTTAGAGATGCCAGATAAATTAGAAAATATTAAAGAATTACAAAGGTTCCTAGGTATAGTAAATTATGCAAGAAATTTTATAAAGAATCTAGGAAAAATAGCAAGACCTCTATATGCTAAGACATGCTCTACAGGACAAAGACATTTTAATACCGAAGATATAAAATTAGTACAAAAATTAAAGACAAAATAAAAAATATTCCTGACGTAAATATGCCATTAGAATCAGATTACTTAATTGTAGAAACAGATGGAAGTTTTGAAGGATGTGGAGCGGTCTTAAAAGCCAAACCCAATAAGTATAGTGATAAAAGCACAGAAAAAAATATGTGCTTATCAAAGTGGTAACTATAAAGAAAAAGGAAATATGAGTAGTATAGATGCAGAAATATTAGCTATTATATATGGGCTAAATAGTTTCAGATTATATATATTAAACAAATAAGAAATATTAATAAGAATTTATTGTGAAGCCATAGGTATGTTTCACCAAAAAATAAATGAAAAAAATAGCAGTAGAACAAGATGGTTAAATTTTATTGATACTATATCAATTTATAACATCATATTTGAAAATATCAAAGGAAAAGATAATAACTTAGCAGATCAGTTAAGTAGGTTAAAAATTACGGTCAACTAATGAATATCTTATACCTTTACATCATGAGACCAACAACTCTCAAGAATGAAGACAAGGGAAAGGGCGTTCAGGCCTCACCCTCGGACAGATATTTTCAGACAATGTTAGGTAATCTTCAATTTAAGCCACAATCTCTAGTAGAACAGAATAGTATGGAAAGAATGAATTTCGGAAAACATAAATTAATATTTTTTCCTCCATCGAACTTGTCATTTAGAATTTTACCAGAATCCATCATAGATAAACCACAGAGGTGTTTGATCAATAATTTATGTATAGCATATAATAATAAAGACACTAAATATTTTATAGCAGCCATAAATGCTTTATGCCAATATTTTACAGAAAAAAATCAAGAAAAAAGATTTAAGTATTATGTAGTTATACATGGAAAGACAAATGGTATTTTTCAGACATGGTTAGAAGTATTAGATTCTATTAACGATTTGGAAAACCCCCTTTTCAAAGGCTTTAATGACTTTACTGAAGCATTAGACTATGCACGAGGTGTATTAGGACCAAATTATTATATTTCCCCAGCACTCAGAAAAAACCCAGAAAAAACCCCATAATATAATATCCATAAAGACACAGATAAAATAATTTTCTGTGATCACTACTCTTCAATGACTGAAGCCTTCAAGAGACTGAACCAGAAGAGTGAAATCTTGACACAAGAAAAAACAAGGCTAATGGAGCAAGTGAAGACATTAAAACATAAAATACAAGCGATAAAATTCAAATTGCTACAATCCCAGACACAGGTCATTTCACAACCGGACCAGGAAATGAGTTCTCCATCTCAAGAAAAAATGGATAAGAAGGGTGTACATTCCCCAATGAATGTAACAAGATCCACTGTATCGGAAACGGTAGCCGGTAAAGACTTATCAAATCCGTTTATGGCTGTCACTTTGCCAAAAAGTGAAGATGAAGGATCATCAAGCTCATTAAGACGAAGACTACCTAGAACATTAATACAAGGAGAAGCATTAAAAAATAAAGGCACGAGTTCAAAAAAGAAAAAAATATGAGAAAATTGAAGAAATAGTTAAACAGACGCTACAAAAATTTTTTCAAGAAAAAGAAAAGCAGGATAAATATATGGTCTAAAATCCTAGTCCATAAAAATTAGAAGACGAATACAATTACGAAGATGAAAATTTAAACTATCAAGATGCTCAAGACCCAGATTATGATTCGGGAATGAGTTTTGACTGAATAGCCCTACACAGTCTTGATACGTAGAAAAAGAATTCATGATATGTATAAGTAAACAGGAGAATTAATCTGAATACTGAAGAACCACAGTAGTCATCAATACTGGGAAGATCAAGACAAAAGAGGAAAAAGAAAAAAGTAGCAATAATGCAACTAAGAATGACATAAAGTAGTGTTGAGAAGACATTGGGATCTTTGAAGTGGAAAAAATAATTACATATTTTAAAAATAAAAAGGAATCTCTGCTCAAGCCATATGACGATGGGGCCCAGTGAAGTACCCGACAAGGCTAGAAAAGAAAGATTTCTGAAGATGTTTTAAATCCGCTAAAAATCTGCTTCAAAGACTTGGCTATATAAAGGGCAAAATTGAAGAAGGAAGACACAACAACAAGAACAATATCAGCAACATCTCTCTCAAAAAAAAAAAAAAACTCCAATACCCTCTTCTTCCTTTCATCACCCAACATCCAAAAACCCTGTATTATACCACCTATCTAAGTTATGTATTCCTTAGTAGTTCTTATATCAAGGTTATAAAATGAATAAAATCGTATGCTTCAAAGGGTAAGGTTGTAATTCTCAAGTTCAGTAATGTTTTTAGGGTTTCCCGAAAGGGAAATCCCTCTCTTGTAAACATGTAAGTTACTGTTTTATCTAAATTATGTTTCTGGATATTACCCCTGTTTTTACAGCTTTATGTTTATATATGTATGTATGCGAGCTTGTGAATATTCTAAAAATCACTCTTAGTATATGGTTCTCTTTCCAGCCTCTTAACAATTTTGATGGATTAACCTATAAATTCCTAGGAGATACCGGTTAAAGATAAACCCAATAAATTATCACAAGGGTGATCAAATGGGTATATATATTTAACTGTGGCCAGAGTGAGGTTAAAGAAAAAAGTGTTAAGAAAATATTTTACTTCTTTAAAAAGCTAGAAAGAAGAGATGAACAGTGGATAAAAAAAAAGTATAGAATGGGTAATAATTCTCAGTTTATAATTTTTGATAAGCAACATAATAACATGTCTACATATTATTGAGGGAGAGTACCGAGTAGGATTTTACAACATAAGACTTACACAAAAAATATTTTTACCGCAGAATTTTACCCTATTTACCGTCGGTAATTTTTATTTTACGTGCATTTTCTACGAAAATCTTATTATTTTATTTTTATCGTTTATTATTGGTTTCAGAGCTAGATGATTCTTTGGACCACAAATTTATGAAACAACATAGTTTTACTAGATATATAAGTTTCCACCATAAAGTGATATATATTACCTTAGAGAGTATTAGCAATTTTACATACTATAAAGATTGGTTAGAAATACAATTAGCTCTTTGGGAAAGACCAGAAGCAGGAAAATTAAACAACCCAAAACTTAAAAATCGTATTATTTCAGAAATAGAAACATTCAACATAGAAATAGAACGAGAAAAAGATTATCTTACAAAAATCATAAATAAGATAAAACATATCCCATTAGGATAAATAATATTTATGAGACAACATCATTTAACTAAACGAATAGCTTTTAATTATTGGATCTTAAGTGGAGTCTTACAAAGAAAAACAGAATTAAAGAAAATTTAAAAAAAGGTCAGAAATCTCTTAACGACAACTTTGGAATTAGTTGAACAGATACAAGAATCTGATTTAATAATTAATACAGAACCTAATTATATAATAAACGTAATATTAGTAAAGATATAATATCTGTTTTAGAGTGGGAATTACAATATATAGAAGGTGAAATATATTCGAAAAACCAAAGAATAAAATTTCTGAACAATAAGAAAATTTGGATACCATTAGGTTAATCAAAATAGATAGATTAAAGAACTTAGAATATTTAGATCTAAAAATATATCCAGAAAAGAAATATAGAATATTAAAAGATAATTCGGTTATAAAGTGTAATTTTTATAATGACCCGACCGGTCGTTTTGTGTATCAGGACCCCGTTCCCCTAAATGAGACTTCTTGTAGCGGCTTATTATGATTTATGACTTGCGGGAGCGGGTGGTTCGGGATTTGGAAGCATTTAGAGTTGTATAGGAACACTTGGTTCCTTAAGGTTGGTCTTTAAGACCAAAGTTTGACTTCGGTCAACATTTTTAGTAAACGACCTCGGAATCGAGTTTCGACGGTTCCAGTTGCTTCGTATGATTATTTCGGACTCAAGCGTATGTTCGGAATGGGATTTGGATGACCCGGGGGCATTTCGATGCCCAATATCGAAATTAGAGTTTCCTTAAGTTTGAAATTTGGTTGGGAACGTGTTTTTGTGTTACCGAGGTCCGAACGGAATTCTGAGACCGGAAATAGTTCCATTATGTCATTTATGACTTTGTTGTAGAATTTAGGGTCATTCCGAGTAGCATAGGTCGGTTCGGCGCATTGAAAGCAAATTCTAGAATTTAAGTTCAAAGTTTGATTCAATTTGGTTTTGGGGTCGAATTCTTAGTTTCGTTGTTGTTTTTCAAGTTCCGAAAATTTGAGCGAGTCCATATCACGAATACAGACCTTCTAGTGCCTTTGACCGGGTCCCGAGGGGCTCGGGTGAGATTCGGACCCCTCGGAGTTAAATTCAAAAAACCAAACTTTCACTGACTGGTTTCCTTCAGTGTGATCGCATGTGCAATGATCTGATTGCATAGAAGGAGTTGGCAGGGTGTGGGAAGATGCCCTCTGCGATCACATGGGCTTGTCTGCGTTCGCACAGGGGTGATTTATGGCTTGCCCAGTTTTGTTCTCGGCGTTCGCACTCCCTCCCCCGCGATCGCACAGGCCTGACCCATTTACTCTCGGCGATCGCAAGTCTCCTTATGCAATCGCACAGTAGACTTTTCAGGGGTCCTGGCAGTTGACTTGTGCGATTGCACTGCCCCAACTGCGATCGCACACAAGGGGCAGCTGGGCCGTGTTAGATTTAAACGGGACTTAGTCCCATTTTAGCCATTTTTCTTCACTTGTGGCGATTTTGGGAGCTTTCAAAGAAGAGATTTCACCTAGCAACTGAGAGGTATGTGCTTCCCATTATAGTTTAAGTTTAATACTTGAATTCTTACGTAGATTAACACACTAATTAGTGGAAAATTATGGGTTAGAGTAAAAACCGAGGTTTTATGAAAATTGGGAAAATTACCAGGAAAGTTGCCATGGAATCATACAAAAACTATATGTCAACGATCCTTAGGTTATCGGTAAGGTTTTTTCATGACCCAAATCTCCCTCCGTTGGTATTGTGATGGCACCTAGTCTTAAGGACTAGGTAAGCCTAATATTCAGGAATAACAACAATAATAAATAAAATCTAATACTTTTCTGAAATGAATAATTCTTTACACATTTTGTATTCCCAAAACCCGGAAGTACAAGTCATAAGCTTTTAAGAATTTACACTAAACTCCTAAAAATACCAGTGTTCAGAAATAAGTGCAATAGTGCAAACAAAAATATAAGATGGTGAACTTGAGTCTCCACAACATCAATCGCGCTACTGACAATCAATCGGCTGGCTATGCGAAAACCTGGAATCTGCACAAAAATGTGCAGAAGAGTAGTATGAGCACACCACAGCGATGCCCAGTAAGTATCAAGACTAACCTAGGTGAAGTAATGACGAGGACTAGTCAAGACACCCACTGGTCTAATAAAAACTAAACAAGTATCAATATAGGGATTAAGGAAATAATGATGTACACATAAAGGCTACACAATATAGCTAACAAGACAGTGAATTCGAATAAGAAGGAAAACAATGAGTATCAGCGGAAACCATGAAGTAACACAAGGACTGAATAGAACACAGACAAATTCGGCATGTAAATATACAACGTGTACATATAATGACTTAACAACTTTAGCTACTTCTACATCAAATTCATAGTCATCCCCACGACGTTGCAAACCTCGAACAAATCATCATTTACGGGTCCCAATATCCGAAACCTAACACTTGGCAACTTGCGCCCTCATTCGAGTGCTAACTGCACGGACGAATCACGTGCCAATTGGGTCATTTCCACCCATACGGTAAGAACAACAAGAGTATCTATACTTGACAACAACAAGGAGTCCTGAATCCCTTAGTAGTACTTAACTACGTGTATGCTTGTGCAAGTTCCCTAACCAAATTTCAACAACCAATAAACATAAGGAAACAAAAGGGCCAACACGTACGTTTTCATCTCATAAATTTCCACACGAATGAACTCACACAGTAAGTGTTCCAGTACACAATATCAACAATAAGGAATGCCCCCATGCCAACACAAGTATCACAAACAATCCCTGACACAGCCCACCTTGTCATGCCACGTGTGCAATATTAAAGTATATGCCCGCCTTGTTTCACCACACATGCATAAACATGTTCCCGCCTTGTCACGCCACATGCGCAACACTCAATCTCGTATACCTCCTTATCATGCCGCATGTGCAATATCAATAGTAAACACAGCACGGAAGAAACCTTGTGCAAATCCCCATATCAACAATCGCACGGCAGAAACCTCGTACAAATCCTCATATCAACAACCGCACGGCAGAAACCTCGTGCATCGCCACAACAAGTACAACAACAACAATAGAAATAGTTCAAGATACAATTAATACATTAACTTAAGAGCCTTCGGCCACAAGATAGGCAAAACTAGTTCACCAGAAATAACATAATAAGGAGGGCTAGGCATATTACGAATCACTCAAAAAGGAAGGAAAAATAGCATGTAACAGCCACGCCTAATTACACGGGTGAACAACAAGAAATCAACACAAATCCGATAAATCCATATAAGGCAAGTCACGAAGGTACAGAATATCTAAACGTTTTTTAAGGTTGAGCAGTTACGATAATATTCAGCAATTTCCACTTAAGTACAAGCAACAGAGAATAATCATAACTTCATTTAAGACCAAAAAAATTATAGGTTGAGATGAAGATAATTGCAAATTTGAGATATGCAGTTAAGACGATATAGCATGATAGTAAAGGAAATAAAACCTTCAGATATGTCAATTAGGAGTCGAGTAGGCAATAGGAGTAAATCCAAAAGTAAGGACTTCCTTATTTAAGTAAATCCTCGCTCTAACACTTCCATATACTGCCGAATATGAAAGAGGCACGTAGAACTAACAACCATTCATCCGATCAGTCAGACATGAAGCGCCCCCTTCCCAAACAGGAATCATAGCAGATTTCTAAGCCGACTCCTGATATTTATCCTTCCAACTATGCTGTAGAAAATTCTGAAAATGTTCATTCTAGGCCCGACGACCTCTTCTCGTCCGTCACGACCACCCTGATAACATAACACATCGATACAATTCGAAGCCAAAAACTGTGCAACTTGTGCACCTAACAACAGCATCCCAGTGAAATCAACTTATATAAAAGATTCACACGAGAAGACTATCCTGCCATTAACAATTTCCATCATCATATCATACTAACAGCCTAGCACACACCGTAAAAATAAAAAACACATGAACCCGGTAACAAAGATCATACCCCTACATAACTCCGCTACACTGCGCGATCTCCTTGCCCAAAAAACAATAACCATTCAAAATTCGACATCAAGTACTCAAAGTGCATTGCCATAACATTGAGGGAAACTGGACGGTACCATGCCACCCGCAACAGAAGGTATATAACCACCCGTCTCAATCCCGCAACACCCAAATTACTTACCTTACTCAAATCTAGCTATAAAGTCTAATTAGAACCGCACCATATGTGCATATAACCAATAATCACCACTCCTCGCAGCACCGAAGGGTAACTCATAGATCACTCTAGAACATGAATAAACTCAATCATAATCGAATGGTACATTCCTCAATAGTAGAAATTCGGAGCCAACAATTCCGACCCGGTGCAAAACACACACCCATATTAGCCTACCAGTAACCCTAAATTAACTCTGATCACCCACAACATGTAGACAACTTACCAAAAAGTTCAGAATGACAGAATCATGGTACCTACTAACATCCGACTAGCTCAGCTCGAATCTTCACAGTTCACTTCCACAACATATCCTGTTTATGAGAACTCTCAGTCTCGAAGTCCATGAATGTGCGGATTACAACATCTGATAACAACTCCACCACTCGAATACATAACACATCCCAAATACTCACTCATTCCACGAGAGATACCCCTGTGATTCTTCCGTTCACCAAGCAACCTTGAATATCAACAGTCAATCCAATAATAGGGCGCCGCGATACCAATGAAGTACCCTTAACTCAAACACATTGCTCTTTCCGAAATATACATACCCTTATCACGTCGTACCAATTAGTGATATCATCTACCTAGTCATCTCAAATTGCCCATGCTGCCTAAGAATTTATGACCTTCCTTCCAGAACCGCACCGTGACCTCATATATGCAAATATCAACTCTACCCAACATATCGCACACGCCATGCTAACCTAGGAAAAATACGGGAACTCCATGGCCTCTTCTGACCCACAAGTAACTACGTAGCCAACTAGCAAAGAACTCCCATTTGATCCCATTTAGAAACAAACTCATTACATGCCATAAGAAAATATGCATCCTTAACCGCGGTAGAAACCATCAAGGACTATCCGGAATCCTATTTGCGCGACACCAACCCATCAGGACTGAATTCTTCTAACTCAACCAACTACACAGGCCACCAAAATCCAAGAGCATTGTTAGGAAACACCCGAAAAACTCGTCACCTGACGAACACCCAAAGAACTAATTGTATCCTTTACCATGCCGATCCGACCTACTACGAAGTTGGCCTGTTTTCCCAAGTTTCTTCTGACTCGCCTTCAAATTGATACTTCTTCCTGCAGTAATACCACAAATTTTAACCCGGACTCACCACACGCGACCCAAGCATAAAACCATACCGTCTAAGGCTCATAAGCCGCCGAATACTCTCTCCAATATCCCCAAAAGCACCACATTAGAAAAACTTACCCCGAAGAGACTTCCTACGAATCTAAAGACATTACATTCACCTTCCTGATACCGGTATGTAGAATCCGTGATGATGTAGAATACCACCAGCCTTGACATCCTCTAACGTAAATCTCAATCACACTGACCAATTAGACAGAATCGACCAGACCCGTTTGCACACTAACATATTAGGAAAGTAATCCACTCACTCGAAGCCACAAATAAATGCATACACAGCGCACTATACCTCGAACTGAAACCAACACCACACATAATCATGGAATCAACTTATCAATAACGAACTCCCTCACTTAGCCCAAAGCCAAGGATCAAGACAAACAAAACTATGCCCACACATCAACACTGCCACCATGCTGTGGTGGGATTCAACTAAATCCTCCATAAGCTTAAATGAACCAAACCATCTAACACTCAAATAAATTGCCAAATCTCGCATCCACCATTGCAATAGTCACATCAACTTCCACAAGCGATCTAAACTCCAGTTACAACATATATATTTTACTGGTAGAAGAGAACTTATTACAGAACTACATAGGGACCACACGCCCTGGGACAACCTGCAGAAGATACCAATGCCCTCTTAGACTTAACTGCTATCTCTCCACACACTTCTGAACAACAGAACTATCACGCAATCACTACACCTTCCTACATCTGAACACAACCAACGCCCACCCTCGAGGCACCACAATACGCGGTAAAAACCAGAAGCTGATGGCAGAACTAACACTGGAGCGGTGGTCACAGAAATCTTGAGCTTCTGGAAGCTCTACCCACACACGTCTGACCACATGGATACCCTTACTGGACACCACGTGTCCCAAGAATGCTACTAAACCGAGCCAAAATTCACATTCCGAGAACTGGCATAGAGCCTTTTCTCCCTGAATCCTTATAATACCATCCTCAGATACTGAGTATGCTACTCGCCGCTATGCGAATATGCCAGGACACCATCAATGAATACAATAACAAGGAGTGCTAATACAGCCAGAATACACCGTCAATCAAATACATGAACGTTACTGGGCAATTGATCAATTCAAAAGACATCACCAGGAACTCGTAACCCATCAGAGAAATCCACTTCACTCCACAACTACACAACATGAGAGGTCTTCCAACATATTCACAAATCAAGGCCACATACGAAGTCGAGACAAAAATCAAACACTCAATAAATCTTACCACATTTCCAACCAACCCTTTTGACACGATTCACAGTCTGAACACATCTAACTATAAAATCACACCCACCACATAGGCATCTAGTCACCAATTCTCATTAATAAGAACACGAACGGACATACAAGTCCCCAGTTACATGTGCCCACACAACGAAAATCTCAGCAATAAAGCCACAGAATGAATTCGGCCCCAAGTCTTCCAGACTGGATCATTACCAACATGCCTAAATTACATCTCATCCATGGAAGTCACAAGCCGTCGATGCACAACTAATACCAAGCGCTCTCGTACGTGTTCGAATACACGGAAGGAATTCAAGAGTTACGCTCTTTGCTGAATACAATGGATTCACACGACAAGAATTTTAAAAAAATGTGAGATTTTCCTAAGGGTTCCGCAGCCTCTCAAAGATAAGTACAGACGTCTCTGTACCAATCCGCAAGACTCTACTAAAGCTGCTTATGACCGTTGAGTCCTATGTAACCTAGGGCTCTGATACCAAACTGTCACGACCCCAAATCCTAACCGGCCGTGATGGCGCCTATCGTGGAACTAGGCTAGCCGACTACCGCAGGTTCGCAATTTCTTTGAAAAATCCCATTCAAGTTTCGAGCATTTCATAAAAATATGAAGAAAATTACTTAATATAATAGGCCAATATTATACAATACTGCCAACCCCAAAACCCGGAGCCAACATGTCATGAGCATCTAGAGGAAATAAGCCAAAATAAACTAGTATGATACAAAACCTTCGAATAAACTCTAAATACAACAAGAAAGGAAAACAGAGATGTTGCGGACGCTGAACAACTACCTCTATATCCCGAAAATTTGGCTCCGACGCGGAATAAAGGCTAATGCTCGATATCTACTCCTGAATCTGCACACAGAGGTGCAGGGAGTAATGTGAGTATGCCAACTCAGTAGTAATGAAAATAAATCAAGTCTAAGTAGCAAGGAAACACATAAAATCAATGCCATAAAGTCACAATATACACAACCTTACTTTCCAATAGTATAACATAGATATACAAAATCATCATGCCTTAAATCAACTTCAGAAAAGTCCTTTAAGAATGCACATGTTTAACAACTTCAAAACAAAGGATTTTGTATGCAAATGAATGTAGTAAAATCATAAGTAGCCCCTCGGGCAAAAACATGTATCATAATCAGCCCCTCGGGCCTGCCTCACAATCACTCAGCACCTCACATTCTCTCATGCATCCCAATCACTCGTCACTCGGCACTCAGTACTCGGAACTCGGCACTTGGTAGGTACCTGCGCTCACTGGGGGTGTGTACAGACTCCGACTTCGGAGGGGCTCCTTCAGCCCAAGTGCTAATAAACAAGCCAAATCACGGCATCAATCACTCTTAGGCTCTCGGCCTATCTCATATCATAAATATCCTCACAACATTGACCCTCTGCCTCACTCAGTCAGACATTCTCAACTTGACACTCGGGCCATAAATAAAATGGCGTTCTCGACCCAAATAGTAGTTCATTTCAAGAAATCGTAATATCATCAAATAGGAGTGTCAACAATTTCACAAGAAAGACTGAGTGTAAAATCATAGTTTCGAAGTAGTGAGAATGTCAGTAAAATAGCCCCCAAGAGGTTAAAACAGATCCGCACTAGGCCCCAAACATGGCTTACAGCCCGAATATTTCACAATTCTTTAGAACATAATTTAACACAAGGTTTTGAGTAAATATGCAACTCATTAGTTTCCGCGGAGAGGACCTAGTCCAATCCAAAAGTCAGTACGCGCCACATACTCGTCATCTGACATGTGCGCCTTTCAAAAACAGTGAGAAATATGTAGTCCGGGGTTCCATACCGTCAGGACAAGATTTATAACCATTACTTACCTCCACCAGGACACAACACTAGTCCGCTATGCTTTTGCTCCTCAAATTGGCTCCCGATTGCTCCGAATCTAGCAAAAACCAGTTCAACATCATTAATATATACTCAAAGAACACAACCCAATCGAAAATTATCAATTTACACAAGAATCTCGAAATTCGGCAAAACCCGAGCCCCGGGCCCACATCTCAGAATCCAATAAAATTGACATCACTAGAAACCTCGTCCACCCACGAGACCGTACATACCAAAAACATCAAAATCGGACCACAATTGCCCACTAAAATTGCCAAAAGAAATTCCCAACTCTTTCCTCCTATTTTCCAAACTTTTCTTACTTTAATCCTTCAAATACAAGCCTAATCCGAATTAAAATAGCATAGATGATGTTAATAACCCGAGAAATTACCTTTCCTGAAGAATCACAAATCCCCTCTCCAATCTGCCTTCAAAAGAGCTCCTCTCGCATGCAAAAATGGTGAAAATAAGAGAATGTTCGCAGAGGCCCTTTATATACTGTTTCTGCCAGCATTTCCACACATGCGGACATTTAGTCACACCTGCGGACCCGCATCTGCAGTCCCAGGTGCGCACCTGCAGAATCCCACTTAACGGACAAAATTCCGCACCTGCGGCCACTCCTCCGCTCCTGCGGCTTCGCAGGTGCGGCCAAAACTTCGCACCTGCAGAAAAATCCCCTGCCTAGCCTTTTTCGCACCTGCACACTGCCCATAGAACCTACGGCTGCCCTTCCGCAGGTGCGGCCAACACCAGAAATCACCCCAACAGCTATTTTCTGAGATTTTCCAATTTCAAAACCCCGCCAACCGTCCGAAATCAATCCCGAGCCCCTCGGAGCCTCAAGCATTATTTCAACTTAGTCGAGCCTTCGACACACCAAAAACAACACGAAAACACCAAAAATATATCAAATTCAAGCCTATGAACTTTGAAACTTCCAAATTCGCCAACTACGTCGAAATTAACCAAAACACCTCCGATTCACCTGAAATTTTGCACACATACTCAAAATGACATTAAGGACCTGTTCCAACTTCTGGAATTCCTTTCCGACCCTGATAGCCTATTTTCCACTGCCGACCGAAAATTGCCAAAAATTAACTTTCGCCAATTCAAGCCTAATTCTACACCGGACATCACAAAAATATTCTGAACACACTCCTAAGTCCCAAATCACCTAACGAAGATATCCGAGCCATAAAATCTGCATTTCGAGGTCGTTACCAATAAGTCAACTCTCAGCTGACTTTCTCAACTATTTGACTACTTTAAGAGACTAAATGCCTCAATTCTCATCATGACCACTCTGAAAATGAATCAACCGACCCAACACACATAAATAAAGCTGAACCACATAAATGAAGCAGAAACGGGGGAAACTGGGCTAAATTCTCGGAACGACCGGCCGGGTCGTTACAGTAACATCCTCAGAATTTGTAGCTCGCATCCTCACCCATCTGTGAGAGAATAGAATGATAAATTTAAAACTTCAAGATCAATGAACTCGCACGATAGGAAAGAATGAAGTGAAGTTATCCTAATAATACCGTAGCCTCTCGAAGATAAGTACAGATGTCTCTGTACCGATCCGCAAGACTCTACTAAACTCGCTTATGACTCGTAGAACCTATGAACCTAGAGCTCTGATACCAACTTGTCAGGATCCAAATCTCCCTCCGTTGGGTATCGTGATGACACATAGTCTTAAGGACTAGGTAAGCCTAATATTTAGGAATAACAACAAAAATAAATAGACACTAATACTTTTCTGATTTGAATAATTCTTTACACATTTTATATTCCAAAAACCCGGAAGTACAAGTCATAAGCTTTTAAGAATTTCACTATACTCCTAAAAATAACACTGTTCAGAAGTAAGTGCAACAGTGCAAACAAAAATATAAGATGGGGACTCCGAAAACGCGAATGCTGAAGCAGTTTAACCTAGAGTCTCCACAACAACAACCGCGCTACTGACAATCAATCGGCCGTCTATGCGAAAACCTAGAATCTACACAAAAATGTCTAGAAGAGTAGTATGAGCAAACCACAGCGGTGCCCAGTAAGTGTTAAGACTAACCTCGGTGAAGTAGTGACAAGGACTAGTCAAGACACCTGCTGGTCTAATAAAAACTAAACAAGTATCAATATAGGGATCAGGGAAATAATGATGTACACATAAAGGCTACGCATTATAGCTAACAAGATAGTGAATTCGAATAAGAAGGAAAACAATAAGTATCAGCGGAAACCATGAAGTAACACAAAGACTGAATAGAAAACAGACAAATCCGGTATGTAAATATACGATGCGTACATGTAATGACTCAACAAATTTAACCACTTATACATCAAATTCATAGTCATCTCCACGAGGTTCCGAACCTCGGAATAATCATCATTTACGAGTCCCAATATCCGAACCCTAAAACTAGGCAACTTGCGCTCTCATTCGAGTGCTAACTGCACAGATGAATCACGTGCCAATTGGGTCATTTCCACCCATACGGTAAGCACAAAAAGAGTATCTATACTTGACAACAACAAGGAGTATTGAATCCTTTAGTAGTACTTAACAACGTGTATGCTTGTGCAAGTGCCCTAACGTAATTTCAACAACCAATAAACATAAGGAAACAAAAGGGCCAACACGTACGTTTTCATCTCATAAATTTCCACACGAATAAACTCACACGGTAAGTGTTCCAGTACACAATATCAACAACAAGGAATTCCCCCAGGCCAACACAAGTATCACAATCAATCCCTGACATAGCCCACCTTGTCACGCCACGTGTGTAATATTAAAGTATATGCTCGCCTTGTTTCGCCCCACGTGCATAAACATGTTCCCACATTGTCACGCTACATGCGCAACACTCAATATCGTATCCCGCCTTATCACGCCGCATGTGCACTATCAATAGTAAACATGGCACGACAGAAACCTCGTGCAAATCCCCATATCAACAACCGCACGGCAGAAAGCTCATGCAAATCCCCATATCAATAACCACACAGTATAAACCTCGTGCAAATCCCCATATCAACAACGGCACGGCAGAAACCTCGTGCATCGCCACAACAAGTACAACAACAACAATGGCAACAGTTCAAGATACAATTAATACATCAACTTAAGGGCCTTCGCCCACAAGATAGGCAAAACTAGTTTACGAGAAATAACATAATAATGAGGGCTACGAATATTACGAATCACTCATAAAGGAAGGAAAATAGCATGTAACAGTCGCGCCTAATTACATGGGTGAACAACAAGAAATCAACACAAATCCGATAACTCCACATAAGGCAAGTCACGAAGGTATAGAATATGTAAACTTCTTTTATGGTTGAGCAGTTACGAGAATATTCATCAATTTCCACTTAAGGACAAGCAACAGAGAATAATCATAACTTAATTTAAGACCAAATCAATTATAGGTTGAGATGAAGATAATTGCAAATTTGAGATACGCAGTTAAGAAGATATAGCATGACAGTAAAGGTAATAAAACCGTCAGATAAGTCAATTAGGAGTTGAGTTGGCAATTGGAGTAAATAAAAAAGTAAGAACTTTCACATTTAAGGAAATAAAGATGACACAAGAAATTAGGAAATTCAATCATGCTAAGGAAAATTCATACTCGGCGAATATAAGGATCTAAGATTCCTAAAGGGTGTTTCCGCAAATAAGTCCAAGCATGCGCTCGTCACCTCGCGTACATAGACTACAATCAACATAGAACACTCAAATCCTAAGGGATAATTCCCCTACACAAGGTTAGGAAAGATACTTACCTCAACCGCTCAAAACAAACTTGAAATCACGATCTTGCCACGGGTATCCGACTCCCAATGGCCCAAATCTACTCAAATAAATAGAATCCTATAAATAATACTACAAGCAACTAGTTTAACAAATAAATTCAAAGCTAAAATGCGAAATTAGGAAAATTTCCCAAAAAGTTCCCCGGGCCCACGTCTTAGAATCGGGTAATAATTATATTTTCCGGACACCCATTCACCCACGAGTCTAAACATATGAAAGTTTCGCAAGTCAGAGGTCAAAAACCCAATCAAAACTCAATAATTTGGTCTATGAAGTTTATTCCATTTTCTACCCAAAATTTTCGAAATTAAAGGTTGGATTTAGGATTGGAAACATGGAAATTGGTCTATAATGGATAGAAATCACTTACCCAAATTACCCTGGTGCAAAAGCCTCCAAAAATCGCATCTCCCGAGCTCCCCAATTCAAAAATGGTGAAAATAACATAAACCCTCGGTTCTGCCCAGCAATTCCGCACCTGCGCCCCTGGGACCACACCTGCGGAAATACTATCGCAGGTGCGAAAACCAACTAAAAAGCCTGGGGTCGCACCTGCTGTCAAATTGTCGCACCCGCGGCTCCGCTCCTGCGGAAAACTAATCGCACCTGTGAGGATTGGGGGTTTGGGCTAAGTTCCGCACCTGCGAACTCCTTGCTGCACCTGCATGTTCGCACCTACGGAAGGTCCATCGCAGGTGCGAGACACCAGAACCAGGAATGGTTCAGCTGTCTCCTAGGTTCTAAAAACACCCGATGAGCATCCTAAACGTACCCGAGGCCCCCCGGGACCCTGTCCAACCACACACACAAGTCATATAACCTAACACGGACTCGCTCGAAGTTTCAAACCACATAAAACAACACTAACAGGATGAATTAAACTAAAATTCCATGAAAATTCTTCAAACTTCTATAAATATTATGTTTTGCATTTAAGGTCCGAATCACGTCAAACTAAGTCCGCTTCTTACCAAATTTCACAGATAACACATATAAATCATATAGAACATGTACCGGGCTTCGGAATTGTAATGCAGGCCCGATATCACAGGTTTCACCTCAAATTTCATTTTCAAAAACCTTTATATTTTTTGAGAAAACAATTTTCTTTAAAAATTCATTTCTCGGACCTGGGACCTGGGACCTGGGACCTCGGAATTCGGTTCGGGCATATGCCCAAGTCCTATATTTTCCTACGGACCCTACGGGATCGTCAAATCACGGGTCCGGGTCTGTTTACCAGAAACGTTAACTCAGGTCCACTTTATTCAAATTTCCAATATAAAATTTTCATGTTTATCAGCTTTTCACATAAAGGCTTTCCTAGCTACGCGCCCGGGCTGCGCATGGAAATCGAGGTGAGATAGAAGGAGGTTTTCATGACCTCGGAACACATAATTAGATAGAATATACGGGATGACCCTTTTGGGTCATCACAGTGTTTCCTTCAAAAAATTTTGGAATCCGAGCACGTGGGCCCGGGCGTGTATTTTGAAATATTGCAAATTAGGATAAATTGGTTAACTAAATAGGGAAATTCCATACTTTTGAGCATAAATTAATGTATTTATGTAACATTTGGCTAGTTTCGAGTCCTTGGGTGACGAGTTTGGAGTTTCGGGCGCATTCTTGACCCGGAGAGTAGGTTCGGCACAAGGTGAGTCTCCTTTCTAACTTTGTAAGAGGGAATTGTCACCATAGGTGATTATAATAATTGCATGTCCTTATTTGCGGGGGCTATGCACGCACGAAGTGACGAGAGTCCGTGTGTAGCTACTACTATGTTATGTTGGGTAGTTCTAGGACTCACAAGCATGCTTATATGTGCCTTACATGTGTTCCTAAATGCATTTTGAGTTGCTTATTATCATGGAGTTGGCATGAGAATATTAGGAAGTTATGTTCCATATTATATTGCTTAAGTTCTTGCTTTAAAGTATAATCTCTGTTAACTCCCTAAATATTGATAATTTTATGTATGTATGCGGCACCCGCGTCATATGTATGATTCGTGAGCGGAATAGCCCTACTATTATGCCAACCGCATCACATGTTCGATTTGTGAGCGGGGTAATAGATGCATCTATGGTTCGAGTCGTTCGACCCCCGGCAGTGCATATTTATTTTCACGACGCTTCGGCCGTATGCTTTCGGCATTCTATGTGCTATATAACTTACTGGGAGTTTTGTTGTAATTGTATACACTGTTTCATGTGAAAAGGGAATTTAGTACATTATATGCTAGTGAAACTGACATGCAAAGGTAATTACCATTATACTTGATATTTTATGTCTTTGTGATTACTATGACTGTTATACCTGCCTAGCCCTTATTCAGTTATGTTATTTAAAACTTGACCCTAGTAAGTATTACATTTACCTCACGTCACTACTTCTTCGAGATTAGACGGGATACTCACTGGGTACATATTTGTTTATGTACTCATGTTATGCTTCTGTACTTAATTGTATAGGTTCTGAGGCAAGTGCATCTGGGTATTCATCCGGTGCTCGTCCCTGACGTATAGTAGGCATGGACTTCTCGGTGAGCTGCTTTCCTTGACTCTTATCTCTGGCAGCACCTTGGAGTTCCTCTTTTATTTTATTATGTCTGTATTATTTCTTCAGACAGTAGGGAAAACTTGTACTTTCTTTTGGATATTAGTTTCTATTAGATGCCCGTAGACATGTGACGCCAGTTCCTAGGATGCCCACGTAGTGGATATTCTATTCTTTTGGGTTGTAATGATGGTGGTGATTACTATATTTATTGCTCACTTTGGTCATTTAACTAAATTACTTCAAATTTATGCTTTTGAAAGAAAAACCTCTTAAGTATGGTAATTGCTTTATAAATTTAAATGGGATCACTATTAAATTAAAGTTGGCTTGCCTGACATCGAAGTTCGGTGCCATCGCGACCTAAATTGGGATTTGTGTCATGACAACATGGTATCAGATCTCTAGGTTCACGTAGGTATCACAAGTCACCGGCAAACCTAATAGAGTCATACAGATCGATACCGAAACGTCTGTATTTTTCTTCGGGAGGCTATAGGGTGTTAGAAAACCTCTCTTTATTCATGTTCTATCGTGTAGTTGATGGTTTACTAAATCTTATTCTTCCATTCTCTCACAGATGGTGAGGACTCACGCGGCTGACGTTCCAGACCCGGGAGATGCCGCTACCCCCGCCGTCCAAGGCCGTGGCAGAGGCCGGGGGAGGGTACCGGCCGGAGGTAGGGGACGAGGGCATCCCAGAGCTATTCCAGTAGCACACCCAGAGGATCCGGTAGAGGATCCTATCACAGAGGAGCAGGGCGAGGTGCCCCCAGCAGATTCTGTCCCAGTAGACTTTATGACGGCGCGAGTCTTCCAAGAGGTCATGGGCCATATGATGAGATTTATGGACAGTATGACGTAGGCTGGTTTATTTCCAACGGATCCTGCCACATCTCAGGCAGGAGGGGGAGCCCAGACCCCTACTGCACAGGTCGTAGGCCATGTAGTAGCAGTTTATCATACCCCGAATACACTGCCCGTGGGTGGAGCCCAACCAGTAGCAACAGCATCTGAGCTTAGACCAGTTGCGGACGGTGATCCGTAGAAGTTACTGGATAGATGAACCCGATTGCACCCTCCTATCTTCGGACGTTAGAAGGGAGAGGATGCCCAGGACTTCATTGATAGGTGCAGGGACAGACTGCACAACATGAGGATACTGGAGTCCCATGGAGTGGACTTCACTACTTTTCAGCTTGAGGGCAGGGCCCGCAGATGGTGGCAGTCCTGGGTAGACCGGCAGGTTCCCCTTCCATCACTTGGGAGCAGTTCACTCAGCTGTTCCTGGACAGGTATATCCCACCCTCCGAGAGGGAAGAGCTGTGATATCAGTTTGAGCAGCTGTAGCAGGGAAAAATGTTAGTTACAGACTACGAGGCCAGGCTTTCTGAGTTGTTGTGGCATGCCCTTATGATACTTCCTACTGATGTTGAGAGAGTGTGAAGATTTGTAGCTGGGTTGCACTCAGGTATTAGGGCCAACATGGCCCGAGAGGTGGAGATGGGGACTGCCTATCAGCTTGTGGTCGAGATAGCTCGCCAGATTGAGGGTTATCGTTCGAGGGGTAGAGAGCAGAGTCAGCAGGATAAGAGAGGTAGATTTTCAGGAGATTTTAGAGGTGCCCTAGCCAAGGGTAGAGGTCAGTTCGGTAGAGGCCAGCCTAGCAGGCCTCCATATTCAGCTCCTCCACCACCTCCCCGTGGTGCTCCAGTGAGGCCCTATTTAAGTGCCATGCCAGAGAGTTCCTACCCTCCACCAGCCATTTAGGATTCCTCAGGTGGGTATTCCGGTTATCAGGGGTCTTCTAGTCCTTACTTCAGTGCCATGCTAGAGGGTTCTCAACGTCCCCCAGCTATCCAGGGTTCTTCTTCAGGGCAGCAGGCCATGCCACTGGCGAGATGTTATGAGTGTGGGGATCTAGGACATATGGGGAGGGCTTGTCCCAAGCTTCGGGGCAAGGCCGTTCAACAGAGATATTAGCCTACAGTTTCAGCACCGGGGGTTCGTCCACCCATAGGTGGAGGGCAGACTGGTAGAGGTCGTCCCAGAGGTGGAGGCCAAGCAGGGTTAGCTCTGTCGGCCCTTGTTTATTCCAGTGGAGGTCAGTCATCCGGTGCTCCAGCTTGATTCTATGCCATTCTGGCCTGATCTGATGAAGTGGCCTCAGATACCGTGATCACAAGTACTATTTCAGTAGGTGGTAGAGATGCATCACTGTTATTTGATCCAGGATCCACCTATTCATATTTGTCAGCCTTATTTGCTTGTTTCCTTGATGTTCCTCGCGATTCCTTGGGTACTCATATTTATGTGTCCACTCCCGTGGGCGATTCTATGGTTGTAGACCGAATTTATCGGTCCTCTGTGATTTCATTTTGTAGGTTCGAGACCAGAACGGATCTTCTATTGCTCGACATGGTTGATTTTGAGGTTAGTTTAGGCATGGATTAGTTATATCCTTATCATGCCGTGCTAGATTGCCATGCCAAGACAGTTACCTTAGCCATGCCCGATTTGCCTAGGCTGGAGTGGAGAGGTTCCTCAGTTAGTGCAGCCAGCCGGGTTGTTTCATTCCTGAAGGCTCGACATATGGTCGTGAAGGGTTGTCTAGCCTATCTTGCCTATGTGCGGGACATCACCGTCGAGTCTCCGACGATTGATTCAGTGATAGTGGTTTGAGAGTTTGCTGATGTATTTCCTTCAGACCTTCCAGGCATGCCTCCGGATCGTGATATTGATATCTCCATTGATTTAGCTCCAGGCAGCCATCCTATATCTATTCCTCCATACCGTATGGCTCCGAAAGAGTTTAAGGAGTTGAATGAGCATCTTGAAGAGTTGTTATCTAAGGGGTTTATCAAGCTGAGTGTATCGTCATGGGGTACCCCAGTTTTATTTGTGAAGAAGAAGGATGGGACTATGCGGATGTGTATTGACTACCGCTAGTTGAATAAGGTCACCATTAAGAACAAGTATCCCTTGCCGCGCATCAATGATTTGTTGGACCAGTTGCAAGGTGCCCGGGTGTTTTCTAAGATTGATTTGACATCGGGATATCATCAGTTGAGGATTCGGGCCTCAGATGTTCCAAAGACTGCCTTTTTTACGAGATATGGCCATTATGAGTTCCTGGTGATGTCCTTTGGCTTGACTAATGCCCCAGCATCATTTATGGACTTGACGAACAGGGTGTTCAGGCCGTACATTGATTCTTTTGTCATTGTCTTCATTGATGATATTCGGATTTACTCACGTAGCCTGGGAGAGCACGAGCATCATTTGAGAGTGGTGCTCCAGACTGCGAGAACAGAAGCTATATGATAAGTTCTCCAAGTGTGAGTTTTTGTTGGATGCCGTGGCGTTCTTAGGACATGTGGTATCCGGAGAGGGTATCAAGGTTGATCCTAAGAAGATTGAGGCAATTCAAATTTTTCAATGTCATACTTCAGCTACAGAGATCAGGAGTTTCTTGGGTCTAGCAGGCTACCACCGGCGATTTGTGGAGGGCTTTTCATCCATTGCAGTCCCACTGACTAGATTGATTCAGAAGAATGCCATGTTCTGATGGTCCGACGAGTGTGAGGCAAGCTTTCAGAAGCTCAAGACAGCATTGACCTCAGCACCAGTCCTCGTATTGCCTTCCGGTTCTGGGATGTGTATAGTATATTGCAACGCTTCACGTGTTGGGTTGGGGTGTGTGTTGATGCAGGAAGGGAGAGTTATTGCTTATGCTTCGTGCCAGCTGAAGGTTCATGAGAAGAATTATCATGTGCATGATTTGGAGTTAGCGGCGATTATTCATGCTCTTAAGATTTGGAGGCACTATTTGTATGTGGTGTCCTGTGAGGTTTATACGGATCACCGCAGCTTACAACACTTGTTCAAACAGAGGGATCTTAATTTGAGGCAGCGCAGGTGGCTTGAGTTGTTGAAGGATTATGACATCACCATTCTTTATCATCCAGGCAGGCGAATGTGGTAGTAGATGCTTTGAGCAGGAAGGTAGAGAGTACGGGTAACTTGGCTTATATTTCAGCAGAGGAGAGACCTCTAGCCTTGGACATTCATTCCTTGGATAATCGCCTGGTGAGATTAGACCTTTCATAGCCTCGTCGAGTTCTAGCACATGTGGTTGCTCCGTCTTCGTTATTGGGTGAAATTAAGGCTAGGCAGTTTGATGATCCATGCTTGGCAGAGCTTCGGGAGACAGTGGTTCAGGGTGGTCCCAAGGAGGTTAATATTGGTGAGGATGGTGTTTTGAGACTTCAGGGCCATTTATGTGTTCCTAATGTTGATGGCCTGAGGGAGAGGATTCTAGAGGAGGCACACAGTTCTTGGTATTCTTTTCATCCTGGTGCTACAAAGATGTACTGTGACTTGAAGGACAATTTATGGTGGAGGCAGATGAAGAAGGACATTGTGGAGTATGTGGCTAGGTGTCTTAATTTCCAGCAGGTTAAGTATGAGCATCAAAGTCTAGGAGGCTTACTTCAGCAGATGCCCATTCCCGAATGGAAGTGGGAGCGCATCACTATAGACTTCGTGGTTGGGTTACCTCGGACTTTGGGGAAGGTTGACTCGGTTTGGGTCATTGTGGATAGGTTGACAAAATCGGTGCATTTCATTCTAGTGGAAACTACATATACTTCTGAGAGGTTGGCACAGATCTACATTCGGGAGATTGTCCGGTTGCACGGTGTGCCGGTGTCTATTGTATCAGATCGAGGTCCTCAGTTCACCTCGCACTTCTAGAGAGATTGCATAGTGAGATGGGTACCCTGATAGATCTCAGCATAACATTTCACTCTCAGACTGATGGCCAGTCGGAGCGTACTGTTCAGATATTGGAGGACATGCTCAGGGCATGTGTGATTGACTTCGGAGGTAAGCGGGACCAGTTCTTGCCTTTGGCCGAATTTAATTACAATAATAGTTATCAGTCCAGCATTGAGATGGCACCATTTGAGGCTTTGTATGGTCATCGATGTCGTTCTCCTATCGGGTGGTTTGAGCATGGCGAGGTTAAGTTATATGGCACCAACCTGGTGAGAGATGCTTTGGATAAAGTGAAGTTGATTCAGGAGAGGCTCCGCACGGCACAGTCCAGACAGAAGAGTTACGCGGATCAGAAGGCGCGTGATGTATCATTTATGGAGGGAGATATGGTTCTGTTGAAAGTCTCGTCGATGAAGGGTATTATGAGGTTCGGGAAGAAGGGCAAGCTGAGCCCGAGGTTTATAGGTCCTTTCGAAGTATTTAGGAGATTTGGAGGGGTTGCTTATGAGCTTGATTTACCGCCCAGTTTATCAGGAGTTCATCCGGTCTTTCATGTATCCATGCTCCAGAGGTACCACGATGACTTCTCTCACGTGGTTGATTTCAGCACTATTCAGTTGGATGAGAGGTTGGACTACGAGAAGGAGCCAATTGCTATTATTGACAGGCAGGATCACCAGTTGAGATCCAAGAGAGTTTCTACCGTAGAGGTCCGGTTGATGGGCCAACCAGTCGAGGAGGCGACCTGGGAGTCCGAGGAGGACATGTGGAGCAGATATCCACATCTATTTGGCACTTCAAGTATGATTCTAAACCCGTTCGAGGGTGAACATTTGTTTAAGAGGTGGAGAATGTAAGGACCCGGCAGGTCGTTTTGCGTATCAGGACCCCGTTCCCCTAAATGAGACTTCATGTAGCGGCTTATTATGATTTATGACTTGCGGAGATGTGTGGTTCGGGATTTGGAAGCGTTTAGAGTGGTATTGGAACACTTGGTTCCTTAAGGTTGGCCTTTAAGGCCAAAGTTTGGCTTCGGTCAACATTTTTAGTGAACGGCCTCGAAATCGAGTTTCGACGATTTCGGTAGCTTCGTATGATGATTTTGGACTCAGGCGTATGTTCAGAATGGGTTTTGGATGACCCGGGGGCATTTCGGCGCCCAATATCGAAATTAGACTTTCCTTAAGTTTGAAATTATGTTTGGAACGTGTTTTTGTGTTACCGAGGTCCGAACGGAATTCCGAGACCAGGAATAGTTCCGTTATGTCACTTATAACTTGCTTGCAAAATTTGGGGTCATTCCGAGTAGTATAGGTCGGTTCAGCACATTGAAAGCGAATTCTAGAACTTTAAGTTCAAAGTTTGATTTGATTTGGTTTTGGGGTCGAATTCTTAGTTTCGTTGTTGTTTTTCAAGTTCCGGAAATTCAAGCGAGTCTGTATCATGAATACAGACCTGCCAGTGCCTTTGGACAGGGTCCCGAGGGGCTGGGGTGAGTTTCGGACCCCTCGGAGTTAAATTCAAAAAATCAAATTTTCACTGACTGGTTTCCTTCAGTGCGATCGCAGGTGCAATGATGTGATTGCATAGAAGGAGTTGGCAGGGTGTGGGAAGATGCCCTGTGCGATCGCATGGGTTTGTCTGCGTTCACACAGGGTGATTTATAGCCTGGCCCAGTTTTGCTCTCTGCGTTCGCACTCCCTCCCTCGCGATCGCAAGTCTCCTTGTGCGATCGCATAGTAGACTTTTCAGGGGTCCTGGTAGTTGACTTGTGCGATTGCACTGCCCCAACTGCGATCACACACATGGGGCAGCTGGGCAGTGTTATATTTAAACGGGACATAGTCCCATTTTAGCCATTTTTCTTCACTTGTGGCGATTTTGGGAGCTTTCAAAGAAAGGATTTCACCTAGCAACTGAGAGGTATGTGATTCCCATTATAATTTAAGTTGAATACTTGAATTTTTACGTAGATTAACACACTAATTAGTCGAAAACCATGGGTTAGAGTAAGAACCTAGGTTTTATGAATATTGGGAAAATTACCAAGAAATTTGACATGGAAGCATACAAAAACTATATGTCAACGATCCTTAGGTTATGGGTAAGTGTTTCCTTCGTAAATTTTCGGAATCCGAGCACGTGGGCCCGGGGTGTATTTTGAGATATTGCAAAGTAGGCTAAATTGGTTAACTAAATAGGGAAATTCCATACTTTTGAGCATAAATTGATGTATTTATGTAAAATTTGGCTAGTTTCGAGTCCTTGGGTGACGAGTTTGGAGTTTCGGGCACGTTCTTGACCCGGAGAGTAGGTTCGACACAAGGTGAGTCTCCCCACTACGTGGGACCTCAACACATAGGAAATTATCAAGCCATTTCACAACTCACACTGCACAATCATAGTAACACATAAATTTGACAAATACGGAACAACATTCGCTGTTCTAATACCTTTTCATGAAAAGGGCTCTACTGGAATGAACATGCCTGGCTCATACGGAGCCCATAATCATATTTAAATCCATCCACAAACATCGAGTCACCTTGCTCGCACCAACTACGCTAATTGCTTTTACCTTGGTCCATATTAACCCACTTTCTCTCATAATATGCAAGAACAACCATCAAAGTCGGGACAATACCTAACCATCAATTTCGATCCTTACTCTCAGTTACATACTTCTTACCGCACCTAACATGACAATATGAGGTAACACAAGAATTCCATCATAACTTCTGAACCACCAATAGGGTGAACACTTCATCATATAGAAACCTTTTAATTAACTCCATTCAAGAGAACCATCACAACACACGAGTGAATTCCAACAATCACCCAACATGCAAATCCTTAAGTAGTATCATATACCACCATAACCCTTCCGGGATCCGCCTATACCTGACAGGCCATAGCACTCAAGTTCTCCCACATGAAACCCGTTACGACGACCGACAAGCCTCGCATACACCGGCACAAACCACCTGCGTAGCTTAATCACATAAAAGGAACTGATCACTGTCGTAAATGTGCCATTTCAACCATGGCTAATCAATCTATTTGCTTTTAATCATCTTCAATTGCCTCAAGATTAATAACAACTTCCTTCAACTCATAGTAACTCAACCCTCACTCATCCTGAGTGGCCTTGATTCACAAGACTATGCTGCCTAAATCCCGCAACTCGTCTCATACCCTCCTGATAATCTTTCTACAATCCGGAGTCTATTTCTCTCACTCCTCCAATACTATCCTGCATGCATAAACATATCATATAACATTCCAACCATCCTCTCATAAATTACTCTGCCAAAGCTCGATTCTCGATCATATTGCTGCCTAAAACCCTTAAACGCCGCACTCTTAACTTTTGAATTCACTAGGACCGCTATTGAGAGTCACCCACTCTGGCTGGTCCTTAATACAATCAACTCCAAGGCTCTCCTAGCACATGAACACCCCTTTCAATGAAACACGCGACCGAGTCACTACCTTGACAACTCACCTATGACTTAAGCAAAATTTTTAATCTTCTAAAGCCTAACCTTGGCCCGACAGGGCCAACCTTTTCACACATTCATCAAATTCCACGCACAATCGCCATTTTACTCCTTTCCCTTAGCTGAAATAACTTGCCAACACGCCGACAATCTGCGACCCTATGATAAGACAACCCTACAACCCAACTGCAGATGGTGGGACTCCCCCACTTAGCCCGAAGCTACTCCTTGAACCACTCTAGACCCTGTCGAGATCCTTTCTCCTTTGATAACATGATCTTGCTCCACCAATCCGTCCAATTCCTCCAAATCCTCTTGCTAGCACTCCCTAAATACTCAAATTCTCTAGCATCATTCACACATTCCGCCTCCTTTAGAATATCCAATAGAACCCCTCACCGAGACCTGCCAACCCCGCCATCGCTAACCTATTCACAGAAGATAACCCACCTGTGGAAATCACCCGCGGACACCTTCCAACGATGTTGAAATGCACGCTCTCTGCGACTTCAATACCCCATCCTACGCCCTGCTTCATTTACCAACTTACTAGTCCGTCCGCTCATCATGGACATCCATTAAATGCGCGACAATGTCTTCAAATTCCAAGCTATGTTGCCGCTCCCCCACTTTGCGTGCGCTCGACTTCGGCTTCTTACACCTGGCCTCCTAGAAATGGAACCACCGCCTAGCCTCACTTCAGGATCATTCTCTGTAGCTCTTAAACCAGCAGATCACCACGAGTTCAAGCTCTCCGAAGATCATCTTCCTCTAGCTGCCTTCATTATCAACACTTATCTGGTACTGAACCACCGCACCTCACGATCTTTGCCAACCGCATTCTTCAATACTTCTTCTCAATAATCTGACCCCACGCAACTGAAGAAACCATAGCACCTCCAAACTTAACACATTCCATTCTATCAATGACGATGACTACACGTCACAGGTGCATATCCCACCTCACTTGAAGACACCCAGTCTTACTATTTTATCAACCCAAACCGGACCATTACTAACCCAAATGCCTTTCCGCTGCCGGAACTAAAATACCAAAATCTCGAAATCACACTCTGAGAAGACCTCCCTTCAAACCATTCATCATCCTCAACATACGGGCAAGCATTCTATCATCATATCAATATCATACCATAACCAATCGCAAGCATCATCAATACCTGAGCATAGCCTTAAGGCTCCTAGAAAACACAGCTACTGAGCTGAGACAACATATTATTCCTCTGCAGGGCCATAACAAAAGCTCCTCACCAATTACACATGGAAACATCTCGGATTACATGTGTATCACCACTTCAATCCCTCAAATTCCTAATTCATAGCAAGCGCTTTGCGACGTGTAAGATTGAGTAGGAATGAACATAGGCATAAGCCTCAAAGGAATCAAATCGCACGATGAGGAATCAAGAAGGGAAGTACTCCTAACAGCACTGTAGCCTCTCGAAGATAAGTACAGACAACTCCGTACCGATCCGCAAGACTCTACTAGACTTGCTCATGACTCGTGAGACCTACGGGAACCTAGTGCTCTGATACCATGTTGTCACGACCCAAAATCCCTAAGGTCGTGATGGCGCCGAACACCATTTTCAGGCAAGCCAATCATTTATTTAATTGGAACAATTTCTGGTTTTTAACATTTACGAAAAATATTTCCTTTCACTTTATTACATATTAACTAAATAAAATATGTCGAATAAAATAGTGATTTAAATATTACAATTTAGCAAACATATCGCAACACATCCCAGAACCGGGTGTCACAAGTACATGAGCATTTTCTAAGAATTTATAGAATGATTACAAAACCTATCTGAAATACAAATTGGACAAGGAAATTTAAAATAAAAATAAATACAGTATGAGGGAGACTCTGTCAGCTGCGGATCACCTCCAGATGATGCAGCTCTCCTAAGTCTCTGAACCTCCACATTTTCTATGAAAGTACTTGTGCAATAAAATGCACAACAAGTGTAGCATGAGTACAAAAACGTGTACTCAGTAAGTCGCTCGCCTAACCTCAGAGAGGTAGTGAAGAGAGGTCAAAGTAGACGCTTATTAAAGATCAATTTAGAATGTTTAAGTATGACACTAAGCATGATTATCATAGGCAATTTATAAAAAACCAGGATTAAATATTTTCAACTCCGTTCACGTTTAACACTTTATATCTTCGTCATATTAATAACAATTAATCAACATGGGTGATTTAATCAAATAACAATTAATCGACGGGAAGGAACAACTTCTTCTAAAAGATTTTTAATAACTTTAATCTCTGTCATTTCAATTGACAAATTAATATTTCACGCCAGTAATCAGGCGAAAATCATAACAACTACGTAGTAAATATCATGCGCAAGCAATGCCGATGGTCGAACGGCGCGGACTAACAATAATAAATTATGCACTGCCAAAGGGTCGAACGGCTCGAACCATAGATGCATCTATCTGCCCCGCTTGCGAATCGATCATGTACCGCGGTTAAAAATAATAAGGCTAGCTTGTTTGCGAATCATACCTGCATCTCAGGTGCTCATATGAATACACGCAAATACAGGGTCATCCTGCCCGCGAATCATACATGCGACTCAGGCACCCAAAGTTACACATATCCACGTAATAAATCCGTATTTTATCAAGAAAACAGTTTTTCTCAGGAAAGTGGTAAAATTCTCCTTAAAGCAACATGAAATATATCTTTTAAATCTTTGTTTTGAAACTCATTTGTCAAGTTTAATGATATTCCCTAATACAACCCTACCAGGTACAAAAATATCCATAGAGGAATCAATTCTCTTTCTAGATGATTAACAAGATGAATTTTAGTCTTCGTTTAGATATTCAATTACAATTTCGATTATATTAGCAGTTTAAACTTACAGGCAGGATTACAGGTACAACACGTAAGGCATGCTAGTGGGTCCTAGAGTACCCGGACATGGAATAATAGTAGCTACGCACGGACTCCCGTCACCTCGTGCGTACGTAGCTGTAACGACCCGGTCGGTCGTTACGTAGAACTTGCATTAAGAATTACTCTTATTGTCTTGTCATAGGTTGGTTATACTATTCTTGATGTGTTAGAGTTGGTAGGCTCAGAATCAGAATGGTTTTGGTGAGAATTTAGCCATTTAGTCTTAAAAATAGCCTTAAAATGGGAAAAGTCAACTGAGGGTTGACTTTTGTTAACGACCTCGGAATGGAGATTTTATGGCTTGGATAGTTTCGTTAGGTGATTTGGGACTTAGGAGTGTGTTCGGAATATTTTTGTGATGTCCGGTGTAGAATTAGGCTTGAATTGGCGAAAGTTAGTTTTTGGCGATTTTCGGTCGGTAGTGGAAAATAGGCTATCAGGGTCGGAATGAATTCCGAAAATTGGAACAGGTTCGTAATGTCATTTTGGATATGTGTGCGAAATTTAAGGTCAATCGGATGCGTTTTGGATAGTTTCGGCATCGTTGGTGCAATTTAGAAATTTCAAAGTTCATAGGCTTGAATTCGATTTGATTTAGTGTTTTTGCATTGTTTTTGGTGATTCGAAGGCTCAACTAAGTTTGTGTGATGTTATGGGATGTGTTGGTATGTTTTGTTTGAGGTATCGAGGGTCTCGGGTGAGTTTCGGGCCATTTCTAGTTGCTGGTTTTTGGATATGTGAGCAAAATTTCAGGTCAATCGGATGCGTTTTGGATAGTTTCGGCATCGTTGGTGCAATTTAGAAATTTCAAAGTTCATACGCTTGAATTCGATGTGATTTAGTGTTGTTACATTTTTTTTTTTGTGATTCGAAGGCTCGACTAAGTTTGTGTGATGTTATGGGATGTGTTGGTATGTTTTGGTTGAGGTCTGGAAGGTCTCGGGGTGAGTTTCGGGTGGTTTCGGGCCATTTCTAGTTGCTGGTTTTTGTCTTCAGGGGTGTATAGTGCAATAGCATTGATTTGGATGCGTTAGTACAGAGAAAATTTGGAAAAATCTAGTTGTGATGTGCGATCGCACAAGGCATCCCGCGATCAGACAAAGTAAAATTTCTGCTGCACTCTCCTGACTTTGGAAGCTTATAACTCAAAATCTATAAGGAATTTCAAGATGATCGAAAAATGAATATCTCTTGATGTCTAGTTTTCAGAAAGTTAAGCCAATTGTAATATGGAGTTTTGTACAAAAAGATATGACCATTATACTAGAGGCTATCTGGAAGAGTTGGAGAAGGCAGTTGGAAAATTTGTTCTATGTGATCGCATAGAGGAGGCCGAGATCGCATAGGGTTAAATAAGGGCTGGTAAATTTTGTCCACCGCGAACGCACAGGCGAAGCCGCGATCGCACATTTTCCGGACCTGGGCAGTATATAATTAAACCCTTCCGCGATCATAACCTATTTTAAGACCATTTTTGAACGGGAAGAAGCTTTTGAGGTGATTTTGAAGAGGGAAAATCAGTGTTCTTCATAGAGGTAAGTATTTTGGACCTTAAAACTTAATTATAGTTGATGAAGGAACATAATCTCAGTGTTTAATTCATGAAAATCAGTAGAAAAGGTAGTGTTAGGGCTTCAGATTATGAGACTTTTAGGGGTCGATTTGAGGGGTCAAACGAACTCCGATTTTAGCGTTCTTTATATGTACGGACTCGTGATATGATGAAGAACAAATAGGTATAAAAAATTTTAAGTTACGATACGCGGGGCCGGGGGTCGAATTTTTGCTAATTTCGGGTTTTGAGCTAAATTTGGTGCTTTTCAATTGGAATTCATTCCTTAAGAATAATTTGATGATAAAAATCTGAACTTGGTAGTTTTGGAGCACTCAGAGGCCGAATTTAGAGGCAAAGGCACTACGGAATAGTACTTTAGCCGGTTTTGAGGTAAGTAACGTTTACAAACTTTGTTCTGAGGGTTCGAAACCTAAAGCTAAATGATTTTATGACTATTGTTGAGGTGACGCACATGCGAAGTGACGGGCGTGCGGGCGTGCATCAAGTATTTATGGCCTGGCTTATCCCATGGTACCGCTTAGTGATTATTCCCTGATGATATATGTGCTTCTGTTAATGTGGTAATTGTGAACCTGTTAGAAATCATGTTAAGTATAAATGCTAGGCTTCACGCCGAAAATGCTGAGACCCGAGTGGTCGTATATTACTGTCTCATTTTGTGATTATTTGATTCCATATACTCAGTCCTGTTATAGCATACCACTTCATATCTCAGTCTCAGTATTGTTAATTATATGCATACTTATCATTGTGTCGGGCTGATGGAGGCATCTGTGATCCATGTGAGTGAGACTGAAGATTAATGACTAAGTGAGGCCTAGAGCCTGTTATTGAGACAATTATGAGATCATACTGCACACCACAGCGATATTAAATTATACCTTCATTGGCTTGATATGGTTCTTGGGCCACTAGGGCCCCTCCGGAGTCTTTACACCCCTAGTGAGCGCATGGATGATGAGGGATGGATCTTCCCTGGGCATGGATCTTGTCTGAAGCTGATGTTATGTGAGCGATCGATCTTCCCTGGGCATGGATCTTGTCTGAAGCTGATGTTATGTGAGGGTTGGATCTTCCCTGGATATGCATATTGTCCGAGTGTTGTATTCCGAAGATGGATCTTCTCTGTGGGGGCTGGACTGGCGTTTTTCCTCAGTACGAAGTGACTACGGTCACCGGTGTTTATGCAAATTTAGGGATGGAACTTCCATGAGCCTGAGAGCCATATATACTACTGAGTGGACTTCTGTGGGAGAACTGTGAGCACTATGTGCATTTTCACACTGTGACATGTTGGCACGTAAAACATATAGAGGTATATCTAGTATATTTTGTTGTTATTTTTTGATAAACTGTGAACATGCCTAAATTTTGTACGCTGATGATTTAATTATTGATGTTTAGTCCGTCACTACCTCTCAGCCTATATTTTGGGTTCGTTACTTCTGAGTTGGTGTACTCACGTTACCCCCTGCACCTTGTGTGCAGACCCAGGTACACAGGGACCTAGTAGTGGATATTGAGCAGCTGTCAGAGTTTTCATTGGAGTTGTCCAGGTAGGAGCTGGCGATCACGAACTCACCTTCTCTTTCTTATTCTACCTGTTGTTCTTTATTTTGAGACAGTGTTGTCCATTTCTCATTTTCTTTGCTTTATGTCATAGTAGTTCATGACTGAGTGACACCGGATCCGGGGTTGGAAATTGTAATTTTTGTTTCAAATGTTGTTTTTTTAAACTTCAGACTCTTAGTATTATCAATAATTTCGTTAAAATTGTATTTTTACTAGAAATTGAATTTAGCTTAGAAACAAAGGGGCGGCTTGCCTAGTTCCACGACAGGCGCCATCACGACCCCAAAATCGGGTCGTGACAAGATGGTATCAGAGCGCTAGGTTAAATAGGTCTCACCAGTCATGAGCAGGTTTAGTAGAGTCTTGCGGATCAGCACGGAGATGCCTGTACTTATCTTCGAGAGGCTGCAGAACCGTTAGGAAAAATCTCACATTCTCGAACTCTTGTCATGCGAATCCATTGATTCAACCTGAAGCATAATTCTTTGAACTCCTTTCATGTATTCAAACATGCACGTGAGCGCTCGGTATCAGTCGTGCACCGATGGCTTGTGACTTCCATGAATGGGATGTGATTTTAGCATGTTTGGGGCCAGTTTAGAGGACTTGAGGCCAGATTTTTGTCTGTGGTTTGAGTGCCGAGATTTCATTTGTGTGAGCACATGTATTGGGGACTTATATGTTCGTTGGTGTCCTTATTAACTAGACTTGGTGACTAGATGACCATGTGGTGAGTGTGATTTGAGAGTGAGATGTGCTTATATTGCTTGATTGTGACAAAAAGGGAGTGGCTGGATATGTAGCGAGGACGTTGAGTGTTTAACTTTTGTCTTGAGTTGGCATATGGCCTCGAGTCGTGAATGTGTGGGAATACCTCTCATTTTGTTTTGTAACAAGTTCTCTTTTACCATTAATTGATATATGTTGCAATTTGAGTTTAGATCACTTGTGGGAGTTCGCACGGCTATTGCAATGGTGAATGCGAGGTTGGAGATGATTTGGGATGTTTAATGGTTTGTATGTATGAGCTTATGAAGGATTTAGTTGAATCCCACTGCGGTATTGTGGCAGTGATAGCGTATGGGCATTGTGAGTTACTGTTTGTTTTTATCTATGGCGTTGAGCCAAGTGGGGGAGTCTGCTAATGATTAGTTGGTTGCCCGATGATGTGTTGTATTGGTTTCAGTTTGGGGTATACTGGTGGATCAGTTATGACCTGCAGAAGTGGAGTTGAGAATGACTCGAGTAATGGAAAAACAATTATGGATACAGGTTGTATTATACTCTATGGGGATATGAGTCTCATTGCATGATTGAGTTGTTATTTGTAAAGGAAGTAGTGTGTGTAAAGTAGGAGTTTGCTTGGTTGCCTGGGGGTGTGGGTTACTCCCTTGGGTGTTGGTGTGGTAAGGGATATGGTTAGTTCTTTAGGTGCTTATGAGGTAATGAGTTTTCTACATGTGTTTCCTAGCAATGCTCTTGGGTGTTGGTGACATACGTAGCGTGGTTGAGTTAGAAAGATTCAGTTCTGACGATTGGGTGTTGTACAAGTGGGATTCGAATAGTTCCTGATGGTTTCTACCACGGTTAGAGATGTGTATTTTCTACTGGCGTGAGGAGCATGAGAGGTATAGTGATTTTGCTTCTAGATGGGATCAGATGTAAGTTTTTGGCTAGTTGGGTATGTAGTTTCTTGTGGATCGGAAGGGGTTATGAAGTTTCCATATTTATCATAGGATGGCATGGTGTATTCGGTACGTTGTGTAGAGTCGAGATCTGCATGTGTGAATTCATGGTTCAGTTCTGGAAGGAAGGTCAAAATTCTTATGCGGCATTGACAGTTTCAAATGACTAAGTAAATGATATCTACTGGTGGCTTGAAGTATTTCATGTGGACTAGCGTTTCGTTGGGATCACTCAGTGTAGTGGGGTTATGTAGGGGTCTGACTTTTGGTATTGGATTCGTGTGTTTTGATTTTTACGATGTGTGCCAGGCTTTTAGCATGATGTTGTGACGGTAATTGTTAATGGCAGGATAGTCCTCTCGTGTGACTCTTTTATATAATTTGATTACATTAGGATGTTGTTGTTTAGTGCACGAGTTGCACAGGTTATGGCTTCGAATTGTATTGATGTGTCATAAAGAGGTCATTGGACCTAGAATGAATATTTTCAGATAAATATCGTGAGCCGGCTTAGAAATTTGCTATAATCCTTGTTTGGGAAGGGGGAGCTTCATGTCTGACTGATCAGACAATTGGTTGTTAGTTTCTACGTTTTTCTGGCATCATCGACAGTATATGAAAGTGTAAGAGCGAGGCATCTCTTGATAAGAGGTTATGTACCGGTATTGAGTTGCTCTGAGAAGCTATTGTGATTAGGATTTATCGCTATGGGTGTTAGAGTCACGTGGTGTATTATGTAATTTCATTTGGGGTGAGTATATGGCTTGCTACAATATGCCCAAACTTATTCAGCTTATAGTTGTGGGATTTTGATCTTGTAAATTGATTCAGAAGTGAAAATGTAGTTCTAAGGTTTATGGGTCAAGATTGGATTTCGAAATTTCAACTGTGTTGTGCTATTAGACCTATATGGGGTAGAGTGATGTGGGATCACCTCTGAATATGTGCATGGTAGGTTACACAGAAATTTTGGTGGTGTTTGGAAAAACTCTAGGCACGTACGAGGACGAACATATGTTTAAGTGGGGGAGAATGTAACGAACTGGTCGATCGTTACGTAAAACTTGCATTAAAAATTACTGTTATTGTCTTGTCATAGGTTGGTTATACTGTTCTTGATGTGTTAGAGTTGGTAGGCTCGGAATCGGAATGGTGGTGGTGAGAATTTAGCCATTTAGTTTTAAAAATAGCCTTAAAATGGAAAAAGTCAACTGAGGGTTGACTTATTGGTAAACGACCTCGGAATGCAGATTTTATGGCTCGGAAATTTCATTAGGTGATTTGGGACTTAGGAGTGTGTTCGGAATATTTTTGTGATGTCCGGTGTAGAATTAGGCTTGAATTGGCGAAAGTTAGTTTTTGGAGATTTTCGATCGGCAATGGAAAATAGGCTATCGGGGTCAGAATGGAATTCAGGAATTTGGAACAGGTTCGTAATGTCATTTTGGATATGTGTGCAAAATTTCAGGTCAATCAGATGTGTTTTGGATAGTTTCGGCATCGTTGGTGCAATTTAGAAATTTCAAAGTTCATAGGCTTGAATTCGATGTGATTTAGTGTTCTTGCATTGTTTTTGGTGATTCGAAGGCTCGACTAAGTTTGGGTGATGTTATGGGATGTGTTGTTATGTTTTGGTTGAGTTCTCGAAGGTCTCGGGTGAGTTTCGGGTGGTTTCGGGCCATTTCTAGTTGCTGGTTTTTGGCTTCAGGGGTGTACAGTGCGATAGGATTGATTGGGATGCGTTAGCACAGAGAAAATTTGGAAAAATGTAGTTGTGCTATGTGATCGCAAAAGGCATCCCGCGATCGCACAGGGTAAAACTTCTACTGCACTATCCCGACTTTGGAAGCTTATAACTCACAATCTATAAGGAATTTGAAGATGATCCAAAAAATGAAAGTTGTAGCTCTTAATGTCTAGTATTCAGAAAGTTAAGCCAATTGTAATTTGGAGTTTTGTACAAAATGTTATGACCATTATACTATAGGCTATCCGGAAGAGTTGGAGAAGGCTGTTGGAAAATTTGTTCTATGTGATCGCATAGAGGAGGCCGCGATCGCATAGGGTTAAATAAGGGATGGTAAATTTTTTCACCGCGAACGCACAGGTGGAGCCGCGATTGCACAGTGTCTGGACCTGGGCAGTATTTAATTAAACCCTTCCGCGATCATAACCTATTTTAAGACCATTTTTGAACGGGAAGAAGCTTTTGAGGCGATTTTGAAGAGGGAAAAACAGTGCTCTTCATAGAGGAAGTATTTTGGACCTTAAAACTCGATTATAGGTGATTAAGGAACATAATCTCAGTGTTTAATTCATGAAAATCAGTAGAAAAAGGTAGGGTTAGGGCTTGAGATTATGAGACTTTTAGGGGTCGATTTGAGGGGTCAAATGAACTCCGATTTTAGCATTCTTTATATGTACGGACTTGTGAGATGATGAAGAACATTTTGGTATAAAATTATTCAAGTTACGAGATGCGGGCCTGGGGGTCGGGTTTTGGCTAATTTCGAGTTTTGAGCTAAATTCGGTACTTTTCAATTGGAATTCATTCCTTAAGCATAATTTGATGATAAAAATCTGAACTTGGTAGATTTGGAGCACTCAGAGGCCGAATTTAGAGGCGAAGGCACGGCGGAATAGTATTTTAGCCGGTTTTGAGGTAAGTAACATTTCCAAAATTGGTTCTGAGGGTTCGAAACCCCGAGCTAATTGATTTATGACTATTGTTGAGGTGACGCACATGCCAAGTGACGGGCGTGCGGGCGTGCATCAAGTATTTGTGGTCTGGCTTATCCCATGGTACCGCTTAGTGATTATTCCCTGATGATATATGTGCTTCTGTTACTGTGGTAATTGTGAACCTCTTAGAAACCATGTTAAGTATAAATACTAGGCTTCACGCCGAAAATGCTGGACTTGAGTGTTCGTATATTACTGTCTCATTTTGTGATTATTTGATTCCATATACTCGGTCTTGTTATAGTATACCACTTCATATCTCAATCTCAGTATTGTTAATTATATGTATACTTATCATTTTGACGGGCTGATGGAGGCATCTGTGATCCATGTGAGTGACACTGAAGAGTAATGTCTGAGTGAGGCCGAGAGCCTGTTTTTGAGACAGCTATGAGATCCGACTGCACACCGCAGCGATATTAAATCATGCCTTCGTTGTCTTGATATGGTGCTTGGGACACTAGGGCCCTTACGGAGTCTTTACACCCCTAGTGAGCGCATTGATGATGAGGGATGGATCTTCCCTAGGTATGGATCTTGTCTGAAGCTGATGTTAGGTGAGGGATGGATCTTCCCTGTGCATGGATCTTGTCCGAAGATGATGTTATGTGAGGGTTGGATCTTCTCTGGATATGAATATTGTCCGAGTGTTCTATTCTGGAGATGGATCTTCTTCGTGGGGGCTGGACTGGCCTTTTTCCTCAGTATGGAGTGATTACGGTCTCCGGTGTTTATGAATATTCCGAGATGGATCTTCCCTGGGCCTGAGAGCCATATATACTACTGAGTGGAATTCTGTGGGAGAATTGTGAGCACTATGTGCATTTTCATGATGTGACATGTTGGCATGTAGAACATATAGAGGTATATCTAGTATATTCTGTTGTTATTTTCTGATAAATTGTGAACATGCCTAAATTTTGTACACTGATGATTTAATTATTGAGGTTTAGTCTGTCACTACCTCTCAGCCCATAGTTTGGGTTCGTTACTTCTGAGTTGGTGTACTCATGTTACCCCATGCACCTTGTGTGCAGACCCAGGTACACCAGGACCCAATAATGGATATTGAGCAGCTGTCAGAGTTTTCATTGGAGTTGTTGAGGTAGCAGTTGGCGATCGCGACCCCGCCTTCTCTTTCTTATTCTACCTGTTGTTCTTTATTTTGAGACAATGTTGTCCATTTCTCCTTTTCTTTGCTTTATGTTATAGTAGCTCATGACTGAGTGACACCGGATCCAGGGTTGGAAATTTTAAATTTTGTTTCAAATGTTTTTTTTATATTCTTCAGACTCTAAGTATTATCAATAATTTCGTTAAAATTTTATTTTTACTGGAAATTGAATTTAGCTTAGAAACAAAGGGGCGGTTTGCCTGGTTCCACGACAGGCGCCATCACGACCCCGAAATTGGGTCGTGACAGTAGCCCCCGAAGATAATAGCATATACTTAATTAATTCACCTAGGGGGACGATTCCCCCTCACAAAGTTAGAAAGGAGACTTACCTCGCTCTGAGATTCCATAACCGGCCTCCAAGCCCTTCCGATGACTCCAAACGGACGCACAACGCCCCAAATCAATCCAAACAACGACAACCCAATGAAAATATACTCTAATATATGCAACAATTCCAAATTATATAATTTCCCAACCCCGCTTAGCGAAATGACAAAAATTCCCTCAGGCCCACGTGCCCGGAAATCCGAAATTTCTTGAAGATAAATTCTACCCATAGCCTTACTAACTCAAATATACAATTTACTCAAATATTCATGCTCAATTTATGGCTAAAAATCCAATTTTTTCCATTTTCTAGGTTTCTTCAATATCTCCCAAATTCCTACCAATTTCCATGCCTAATCCATGCGTATAATCTTGTATTTAAGTTAGAGGCATGAAGGAGTTACTTACCTTGACATTGCATGAAGGAATCCTCTCTTTGAAGCCTCCCAAAATCGCCTAAGCCCAAGAAGAAATGAAGACAAATGAACCAAAATCCTTGTTTTAAAACATTCTGCCCAGTCCGATTTCCGCACCTGCGCTCCCGCAGGTGCGACCAATCTCCCACTGCAGGTGCGACCAATCTCCCGCACCTGCGGCTTTATCAACTCCAGCCCAAAATCGCACATACGCCCCATTATCCGCACCTAAAACTTCGTAGGTGCGGAAATTCCATCGCGCCTGCGATCCCAGCCAAGCCTGCCAACACTCGCACCTGCGGCGTCAAAGCCGCACCTGTAGCCAAATCCTCGCAGGTGCGGGTCACACCAGATGACAGCAATTCCAGCCTTCTTCAAAGTCTCAACTTGATCCGTTAACCACCCGGAATCCACCCGAGGCCCCCGAGACCCTGTCCAATCATACCAACATGTTCCAAAACATAGTGCGGAACCATCAAACAACATTACGGACTCGAGGCCTCAAATCACATCAAACAACATCGAAACCACGAATCGCACCCAAATCCCAACTTTTTGAACTTAGAAATTTCCAACTTCTACATCCGATGCCGAAACTTATCAAATCACGTCCGATTGACCCCAAATTTTGCACACAAGTCATATTAAACATTGCGGACCTGCTCCAACTTCCGGAATCACATTCCGACCTCGATATCAGAACTTCCACTTCCGATCGGATTTCTCAAAAACCTTCAAATTTCTATCTTTAGCAAACTGACTTTAAAATGACCTACGGACATCCAAATTCACTTCTGATCGTGCTCCCAACTCCAGAATCACCATACGAAGCTGTTCCTAGACTCGGAATCTCAAACGGACATCAATAACTCTGAAAAGCACTTCAAGCCCAAATTTATGAAATTCTTCAAAAATGCTGACTTCCACAACATGCACTTAAATGCACCCGAGTTATCCAAAACCCGATCCGGACATACGCCCAGGTCCAAAATCATTATACGAACCTGAAGGAACCTTCAAATCATGATTCAGAGGTCGTTTCCTCAAAATTCCAATCTTAGTTGATTCTTCCAACTTAAGGCTTCTGAAATGAGAATTTTCATTCCAAACCAACTCTAAACTTCCCGAAATTCAATTCCGACCACACCTTCATTACACCTGAAACGAAGCTGCTCACGGAATCAAACTGCTGAACGACGCGCTAGAGCGCAAAACGACAGGTCGGGTCGTATATCTAAGTTATGTATTCCTTAGTAGTTCTTATATCAAGGTTGTAAAATAAATAAAATCGTATGCTTCAGAGTGCAAGTTTTTAATTCTCAAGTTCAGTAATGTTTTTCGTGTTTCCCGAAAGGGAAATCCCTCTCCTATAAACATGTACGTTACTGTTTTTATCTAAAAAAAAGAGTATAGAAGGAGTAATAATTCTCAGTTCATAATTTTTGATAAGCAACATAATACCATGTCTACAGATTATTGAGGGAGCGTACCGAGTAGGATTTGACAACATAAGCCTTACACAAACAATATTTTTACCGCAGAATTTTACCTTATTTACCGTCGGTAATTTTTATTTTACGTGCTTTTTCTACGAAAATCTTATTATTTTATTTTTACCGTTTATTATTGGTATATATATATATATATATATGTTATTTATCTCCTCTCTATAAATTATTATCTTTATCTTAAGTAAATTTTCATTTTGTTTTATATTTAACTTACTACAATGTATAAATAGTCATAGATTATCTCAATTTATGTCTTTCTATATTTTTTTATATTTTTATTATAATTTTTTACGTAATTCTTTACCTCCATATTTCTAGCTAATATAGAAGAAAATTTATGAGTGGATCAATATATAGATAGGTATAGATATAGATATAGATATAATGTCTCCTTGCATAATATGGATTCCAAACATTCATGATTTGGATGTGAATGAGTCGAATGACTTAGCTCTCGGTCTATTAGTGAACCATCTCTCCCGGAATTGTGAAAGATGCTCTACTAGAAATATTCTTGTTATTGCTTCGACTCATATTTCCCAGTAAGTGGATCCCGCTATAATAGCTCCGAATAAATTAAACATCTATTTCACTCAACTACCTCCATTAATATGTTCCATTTATTATTTTTAACTATTAATGTTGTCCTAAATTTGTCTATGTGATTTCTTTTTAGCTAGTCACTTGGTTTAACACAATGCATACTACTCTTCTTTTAATATAATATAGATAATTATATTCAATTATTAATGTTGTCCTAAATTTACCAAGTGACTTTGTCACGACCCAAAATCCCACTAGTCGTGATGGCACCTAACTCAACCCGCTAGGTAAGCCAATTAACAACTAACAAGTTCCAATAACAATTAAATAAAGTAATTACGTAAAGAATTATCTAAACCTGATACATTCTCCAAGTGTCACAACCCAAATTCCCAACCTTAGGGATCGTGATGGTGCCTAACACCACACTTGCTAGGCAAGCCAATGTTAGAATTCAATTAACTATTTTGCATTATTTATCCATTTAGACATAATAAAATAATGTAAAGTAAACTGAGTCTATTGGCTTTTAATGAATGATTCCTAATATAATAAAGAGAAATAAATAATTAATTAATTAAACCGAGCCGCGAAACTAATCATATAAATGAATCTAGAACTACCCCAGAGTCTGGTGTCACAATTCACGAACTACTAAAGAATACTACAAATACTGGGCTGAAAGAAATAGTACAATTGTCCCGAATATAATAAAATGACAAAAAATGTGTGTGGGAGAAAGAATTCTAAAAGGAGAGAAGATTTTGTCCACTAAGCGGGACAGAGTGCGACCCCTAAGCAATTGGGGGTTCTCGCTCATCCCTTGGGGGTCCATCTCATCTGAAAAATTACCTCTTCCGTTAGCATAGCTAAATTTGAATAGGATGAATCAGCCTCAGGAAAAGTAATCCCCATTGCCTTGATTTAATTTGGCTTCGATGCACCCTGAATCAATCAAAAAGCTTATTGGTTTGATTCGGTTTTTATAAAAATGGGAGAAGAGTCACGGGATCTGCTGACGCCGACAGATATACCTCATGTCTCCGTGTAACTAAATAACTGCTCTAAATGTCTCTACAGCTGGCCGGTACATGGATCTGCACAAAAGAGTGCAAAGTGTAGTATCAGTACAACCGACCTCATGTACTAAGTAAGTGCCGAGCCTAACCTCGACGAAGTAGTGACGAGGCTACGACGGGGCATTAACAATATAACTTGTGACAATAATATATGAAATACGGAAGAAATCTAAAAACATATGTAATAACTGCAACAACAATTAAAATACTCAGTCGCCTTTTCCATGTATCAGTTATAACCAATTTCTCAAATAAATTTCCAAGTTTCCAAACTTTAACTTTGAATAAAAATAGTGCAAAGATATGAAAAATAGTAAAATGAACATTTAAGCCTTTCAAATCTTTATTTTCTTTAAAAAATTTAGTAAAAATATAAATGTCCCCCCTTATCGCTCCTTGTTGCGGCGTGCAACCCGCTCCTACCTGTCAACCCTTATTACTCTGTTCGTTGATTTCCCAATGCACACGCAAGTGTACGTGGTCGACAAGTAATACAGGAATTTAAGTCCA
>ML388159.1:0-41078 GCA_005239525.1 Nicotiana knightiana | reverse complement strand
TTACCATGAGCAGATTGTATCCATTGAGCAAATATAGGTTCAATCAAGATTTGCTTCTCCGGAGTGCCAAAGGCAAGCATGACATCATTATGAACATAAAGTCCCAGGGTATGGAATCCCAGAAAGAGGCTGGCCCAATTTACTTGAAAGCGGATGGGAGTACGACTTTCTTCAAGGAAGTGTCCCATATGATATTATATCAGTAGAGAGCCCTTGATCCTAGATAAGTAAGCAGATATGCCTATGGCTGGAAAGATAGCGAGCGCTATTCTCAACATAGTCTCTCAGAGGCCAGCTCGTTGTAACACTAAAACACGGCATTAGCGGGGTTGGACTCCCCCTGCAGAAATACAACAAACATGGGACAGCCGGGAACGATGACCCTTCTCAAGCCCATTATCCTTATGTTCTGAACTTGCTTCTTGGTACAAGGGGAGGGGCGCACTTGAGTAAAACTCCTTCCTTGGTGATTTTTCTTTCCTCTTGGCTATATGGTTCATCCGGGCGAGAGATTGAGCTTCAAAAAATAGTAAACGGTCTTATCAATACACAAATGTATAACTCCCCAGGAATTCCAATTGCGCTCATATTCATTACCGTAGGAATTGGGTTCAAGCTTTCCCCAGCCCCTTCTCATCAATGGACCTAGACATTTGATAATTTCTCCTCCGACCAGGATAAAAGATCCCATTGAAGCGGCTAATCCCATGCATATTGTATGGACATCTGGTCGCACAAATTGCATAGCCCCTTTATCCCTTATATTGTTTTTCCTCGTTTATCTATTTAGACACTATGTATAGGAGACAGTTAGACATAATTTCTTAGAGCTGTGACTTGTGATTTATCGGGTTGGGAGAACTGTGTTTATTTGATGACGGTTTACTTGTACATGTCGAGTGGCATCCTTATAAGTACATTATATCTATTGAAGTTAGTTGTAATTATTGCTTTACTTCCGTTATTTCGATTTTATTAGGCTTACCTAGTCGTAGTGACTAGGTGCTGTCACGACATTTTACGGAGGGAGAAACGAGTCGTGACAAGGACCTTCTTCCCTAGATACGGTTATAAATAGAGAGCTCCGTTATCATTGTAAAGGACACGATATTCCTGGCTAAACTTATACTATGTTCTATACATAGCTTAATACAATTTTACTTTCTTGCTTTTGATCTCATCATTGTTGTGCCCGGAAACCTTGTTCCCAGATTCGCCGATTCTGTTATTTCATCTACATTTTAAGGCTAAGTATTATATATTTCTTCAGTTATTACATTATTTTCAGGATCAAATTAGTTCACTTGTCTAGAAACCACGTATATATTCAATTGTATCATTTTACGGGTAAACACTCAACCCGCCCATTTGACACTTGTATGTATTTCTTTCCCAGTTACAACAGAGATTTAATTAGAGGCAAAAGATACGTAAGTGGATAATGCTTGTTTAATGAAGTGGAGTGATATACTCTAATACTAGCACAAGTAGACTATAATCTAAAATTATGAACAAACAACCGCGACTAACTGACCATGAATTTCAAGGTTGTTAACTCAAAACCGATACGTTTTATTCTTGAAGTCAATTCCCATGTCTGACTTTCTTCAAATTTGGCATAACTGATATAAATATAACCAAAAGCAAAAATATTTCCTCACTAGCAATGTGTTGACGTTTTCCATTATCAATTTGTACAATAAATGATTTCGTGATCATCTCGAAGTACACCTTGTTATGAGTATAGCAGTATCTCAGGCTCTAATCCAGCTTTTACTTTTTTTCTCCATGTTTGGTGTCCGATATTAGCATTAGGGTCACGATTAATTCAATTCGGTTATATACGATCCATGACAATTGAAATTAATATTATAATAAGCTCGTTGCACACTGTTTATATGACTATAAGTGACGCCCAAGTCTAGTCATGTCTATGAGAAAAATGACCTTTAAAAAAAACAGTTAGGTGCACAAAGTATTTTGCGTTCATACAGGATCTTAGTAGGGGAAGGGGGAGGGAAGAGTCACACTCCAAAGGGTGTGGTGTAGACAACCGATCCTGATTCAAATATCAATGATTACTTTTATGGCACGAACCTATAACTGGTCATTTCGGGATAATTTTATCTTTGCTTCAAGGTTCCTCCGCTTCATGAAGAAGAAAAAAATGACCTTAATTTATGTATTTTTATCCATTCACGAAAGTCACCTTTTTAGTAAATTATTAGAATAAAAGAGAGGAAAAATCGAAAGCTAAAAGGAAAGCCGTATTTTCACAAGAATTCCCATATTCATATGTATCTCTCCTTAAACAGAAAGCTATGCAACTCCTCATATTCATAACATTTAATTGTTTGAGAAGTTCCATAATTCGTCTTATACTCGTCCGTTCCATTTTATAGGACGTTGTTTAGAGTACGAAGATCGAGTTGACTAATTTTCGATATGAATTCAGACATAGAATTTTTCAATTTTTCAAAATAAAATTTACATATTCGTTAGAAACCATGTAATCAATATTACTAGTCATAATAGTTAGCAATTACCTCTCTACCTTTATAAGTTAGGAGTAAAATCTATGTACTTGCTATCTCTCCAAATCTCACTTATAGGATTATACGGTTAATGTTGTTGTTGTAGTTGTACAATAGGCAATTCAAAATATTTAAAAATATTTGCCAAAAACACATTGGAAGAAAATATTCTTTGACTCTTCAAATAGTAATTGTATAACATAAAGTCCAACAAGCAATAGTTAACATCTCGATTTTCGTGTCCTATAAATTTGTGTTTTCTCCTCCAACATTTTCACCTTGCAATTCACTTTCTTCACAGTTTTTGATCCCCTAGGGTTATTTGGGGTGTACGTTTTTTTCTTGGTTAATTATTTAACTTCAATTATGGAAAAATCAACCATCTGCACCAAATCACAAACTCTTCTTCTCCTTTTCTTCTTTGCTTTACTCTTGAACTCTCCATGGATAATTTCAGCTGCTCGTCCTCTCGATTTTCCGGCTCAAAATCCGTTGTCATCCAATGAAAAATTCACAACAACAAATACGCTTCAGTCCGAAACAAATGAAAGATCCACTATGATCGTTTATCCCAAAAAATCAATAGCCACCAATAATGAGAGCGAACAACAATATATGGTGGCGGCTCATGATGTTCCTAGTGGTGCAAACCCTATTTCCAATGGATCAGATGAATATTAATAAAACAACATAACCTAAAACTAGTACGTAAAATAAGTTTGCAATCTTAGTAGTTATGTTACTAAAGAAGAGGGGTTGTTGTATTTCCTTTTTGTTAGTTAATATTTATGTGTATGAATATATGATGAATAAACACTTTTCACTACTGATATGATGCTCTTTGTATATTGTCTCAATCTATATATCAACTCCCTTTCCTTCGTCTCCTGATATGTACCTGCATATTTATATACATACGACAATGACAACTTACTATTAGACAAAATGGCCTCTTGGCCACTTAAACTTATACCCTATGCCATGCCGGTAAATGAACTTTTAAAATTCTCATATGAACACCTCAACTTAAGCATAAGGGAACTAATAAACACCTCCAATCTATGACTCAATCTACGTGGCATCAGTTATTCCTAGTCAATTGTTGTGCGTGTAAGTCATGCCTGGTAGGTGCGTGTGAATGAGTTTTTTTCGATGCCCAACGGTAATAGACACAAGGGCCCATCTATTTAGAGGGCTTCTTCTTCCTCATTTGTCCTACAATCTCCATTATTTACGCATACAAGCTCTGTAGCACTTCTTCTCTTCAAATTTTTTACAGATTCAAGTATTTTTTTTCCTTCTCTAAGTCGATATTTTATTCTTCAGACCAAAAATGTAATGGAAAGTCGTGTAGTTTTTCATTGTGGAATTGACATTATTGTGTGCATAACGTGGAAGCCCACCAATCCAGGTAGAAGATTCTTAGGATGCTCAAATTATGGTATAACTAGTTGCTGTAATTTTTTCAGTTGGGTTGACCCACCTGTTCCAGATCATTACAAACAAGTGATTTCGGGACTACTATCAAGAATTCGTGTCAATGAGCAACGAAGGAACAAGGGAAAACATGTAGTCTTATTCTTAGCTTAGGATCTTTGTATTGTATATTTATTCTTAACAAATAATGATAATGTAAAGTGTATGAAGTATTTTGCTGTAATAAAAAGTTATGTTTGGAATTAACATCTGAACATATATTACATAAGTTCAAAACAACCATTTTGATTGTCAATAGTAGGTCATCAAATTTGCACACTAGCAGAAACCAATTTATTACTGTCTAAAACCAAACCAAAACAACATTAACTAAGTTTTGAATATTTCAGACCAAATCTTCCACAAAATAACCTACAAATAAGTTCTACTAACAGACTTAAACTTTCACAAAAATAATTATTTCTTCAAATCATTATTGTCACGACCCAAAACCTATGGGTTGTGATGGCGCCGGACACTATTGCCAGGCAAGCCAACCCCTTAATCAATTGAAATACCTTCATGCTTAACATTTTCGAAATCTTGCCCTTCTTACACTTCATAACCAAATAATTTGAATTTTCGTGAATCAAATACGGTAGGGTTTCAACTTACCATAAAAAGAGAAATACCAACACATCCCCAGAACCTGGTGACACAAGTACATGAGCAATTTCTAAGAATTTATACAATTATACAACTCTTGTCCGAGAAATAAATGGGACAAAGGAAATAGAGGTACAATGTAAAACTATAGAAAGACGGAGACTCTGTCAGCTGCGGAACGCCTCTGGATGAATGCAACCCGAGTAAGTCTCCAGATCAATCACTGTACTATGAATGTACCTGTGCAACAAAATGAACAGAAAGTGTAGCATGAGTACATATACATATATGTACCCAGTGAGTATCCTGCCCAATCTCGAAGAAGTAGTGTCGAGAGGTCGACTCGATACTCACTAAGATTCAATAATAGCAATATGGTGGAATATGATGAAAGCAGTAGGCATGTGAAGACAGTTAAGCACGGAATTACACATATAAAGCACTGAAGCCTAAGTAATTTTGAAAATACGTAAATACCCACTCTCATTCCCTTTTTCCTCAAATATCAAGGTAAATGACGGTTTCCACTTCCTTTTCCTCAGATGTCTGACAAATCCACATCTTTAAAACAGTACCAAATGATTTTACGTACATAGGAGTAAGGAAATAAACAACATGTGTATATCAAATAAGGTGATCCAGGTGATAACTGAAAATGAACACCAATGTATCTTATCCTCCTCTTAACAAATACCTGACTATCCCATTATAAGTGACTCAGAACTCAAGTGATCATACACATACCAGGACAAGACAACCGGCCAGATTCATAAGGGTGGTCATAGGGACTGAGGTCATAAGCTAACCCACGATCGCGAATCATACCTGCAACTCGCGTGCTGACTCGATATAATAAGCTAACCCACGATCGCACATCGTACCTGCGACTCGTGTGCTGACTCGATAATGATAAGCTGACCCACGATCGCGCATCATACCTGCGACTCGTGTGCTGACTTGATAATAATAAGCTGAACCACGATCGCGCATCATACCTGCGCTCGTGTGTTGACTCGATAATAATAAGCCGACCCACGATCGCGCATCATACCTACGACTCGTGTGCTTACTCGATAACAATTACGTATATATATATATATATATATGTGTGTGTGTGTGTGTGTGTGTGTGTGTGTGTGTGTGTGTGTGTGTGTGTGTGTGTATGTGTGTGTGTGTGTGTACCAACTCAACAATTAACTCAACAGGACTGTGTCAATACCATGAATAATCGACTGGGATTTAAATCACAATGACTTACGTTTCCATATCATTTCAACAGTACTATACAATTCATAACACATACAAAGTACAAGTATGGCACATAGAGGCATGCTTGTGAATCCTAAGGCTACCCGACATAGCAATATAGTCGCCTCGTACGGACTCTCGTCACTCGGTACGTACGTGGCCCCCACCACATGAATACACAACAATAAGGAACCTATGGGGACATTTCTCCCTTGCAAGATTGGAAAGGAGACTCACCTCGTGACGAAACCACCCCTCGGATCAAGGATGCGGCCGAATCTCCGAAATCTACCCTCGACGGCTCGCAACTAACCAAATATAGTATAATTACATCAACTCGTGATCAAGGAAGAAGAATTAACCTATTAACCCAAAATTTGCCATTCTTGAAGAATTACCCAATTTCTACCCCGAGCAAGCATGCTCGAATATCGAGAATTATTGAAGGGGTCGCTCACTCGTAGCCTAAGGATCAAGATTACGTAACTTTTATTGGAATGCATGGCAATCATTGAGTGATTTATCAAATTCTTAAGAACCCTAAATTTTACTATCCAATTCCTTGATTTTTGATGTTTTAGTAATTAATTCTAGTTGAATTCCATGTAAAAATTAGGAAAATAGAGAGGAATTACTCAGCTTAGCACTATATAGGTCGTGGAGGTTGCTGCTCAAGCTTGAGGGCTCTCTAATGGTGTTTTGGATGAGAAATAATGAAGAAAACCCGTGTTAAAACCTTTAAATATGCCTGCCTACAGGGGTTACCGCACCTGCGACCCTGGTGCGGTCCCGCACCGGCGAGAAAAGAATCGCACCTGCGAAAAATGGTGAGGGGGTTGGCGATCGCACCTGCGGACCCGCTCCTGCGGAAATTGTTCCGCACCTGCAAAGGCAGGGGGACACCTGGGTTTTCGCACCTGCGAGGCTGGGACCGCAGGAGCGGTTTCGCACCTGCGGCTGGGCAACCGCACCTGCGGTCACACCAGCAACATCTGCACTAGTAGTCATTTTAGCTGGTTTTTGGCCTCGTGTGATGTCCGGGAGGCACCTGGGCCCACCCGAGCCCCCGTCCAAATATACAAACAAGTCCTAAACCATAATACAGACTTTCTCGAGCCTACGGAACACTCAAAACATCGCTAAAACTCAAAACTGCATCCCAAAACCCCTGAATTCATAACTTAGGACTTTCAAATTCTAGATTTCTATAACGATGCACCGAACTGACCTATACAACTCGGAATGACTTCAAATTTTGCGGACAAGTCATATTCAACATTACGGACCTGCTCCAACTTTCGAAATCACATTCCGACCTCTATATCAAAACTTCCACTTCCGGCCGGATTTCCCAAGAACATTTAAATTCCTATCATTATCCAACTGACTCCAAAATGACCTACGGACATCCAAATTTACTTCCTATCACGCTCCCAATTCCAGAACCACCATACGGAGCTATTCCCAGACTCGGAATCCCAAATGGACATCAACCTCACTGATATATACTTCAAGACCAAATTCATGAAATCCTTCTAAAATGCTAACCTCCATAATATGCGCCGAAACGCTCCCGGGTTATCCAAAACCCGATCCGGACATACACCCAAGTCCTAAATCATCATATGAGCCTGCCGAAACCTTAAAATCCTGATTCAGAGATTGTTTACTCAAAATTCCAATCTTAGTTGATTTCTCCAACCTAAGGCTTCTGAAATGAGAATTTTCTTTCCAAATCAATTCTAAACTTCCTGAAAGTTAATTCTGACCACGCCCATGGGTCATAATACCTGAAATGGAGCTGCTCACAACATCAAATCGTTGAACGACGCACTAGAGCTCAAAATGACCGGTCGGGTCGTTACAATTATGGTTGAGATAGGTTGAAGTTGGACTGAGATTGGCTCGGGTTTGGTTGAGTTGAAGAAGGAGCTTCAGACTGGCTTAGGGTTGCCTGAGTTTGTCTCCTTCTAGCCTGTTGTTGAAGCTGCCTTTGTGTTACTGCATTTGTTCCTTTCCACCTTAGTCCAGGTGCTCTATATCCAAGATCATATTTGGTCTGGCATTAGCATCAATTGTTTGCCTAGGTTCATGTGTGACTCTGTCCCTTAACCCAAACTACATTCATATAGAAATATAATTTTAGAACTTAGTATAGTAATTAGACACAACAATTAAAGAAACTTTCACACACTTACCCTCTTTATGACTGTCCCTGATTCACCAAACAGTATTCCGAATCCAGAAATCCTAGACCTTCCACCTAAAGTTCTAAGAATTTGTTGAGGAGTCCTTGATCTTTTGTTACACCCCATATTTTCGTACATAAAAGTACGTCATTGATGTAAGATAAAAAATGAGATCATCTTTGGAAGTATATAAAGTAAGTTATCATATTAAATTGGAGGTTACAAATATTTAAGATCACGGACTACAAGTACCAAGAGGGTTAGAAGACTTAGAAGCTAAACCAATTGAAGAAATAAGTTCTGTCGAAAGTCGACAAGTTGGGAATGTTATAACATGTACTTTTGGGGTGAGACTAGGGTGGTAACAATTATAAAGAGATTATGTTATGAGTTATTTTTGTCCTATGATAGTCGTGTGTTATGTTTTGAAGTCAAGTGAGTTGTGGAACAAAAGTTGGCAAAGATCATCATAAGTTACATTCATAAATATGCTTAAATTTAGGTCAAATGTAGCTGAGCTTTTCTGCCAATATACTTGGAAATAGGGGATTATTTACCTACCACATTGAATTTATATGAGTCTATTTTCTAACTCATTAAACTGTTCATCGATATGACATAGGAGTAGAGAGATATTTGTAGTTTCGCGAGACTGTAGACTGCATAGGCGACAAGTAGGTGTGTCACTAAAGCTTTTTGAGCAATACATTTCGTGTGTTATATGAGGTCTTCTTGGGAAATATTATATACCAAATTGAAGGTATTGGAATGTAGTTTCTAACTCTCTTAACCGTTCATTCATATGACATCCGGATAAAAATATATAAGCGTCTGAAGAAGAGCCAATAGTAGGGTTCCAAGCTAGCACCTCCTTGACTTTTCAAAAATGGATATATGTAAGACGTATGTCGTCTCTTTCTTTAATTTTACATATACCACGACCAGAATAAGATCCCTAAACTTATACTCAATATCTTCACGAGGGTTTCCAAGAATACTAACATCCCAAGTACAAAATCAAGAAGCGATAACACTAGAACGATCCCTACAACGTAAGTATCGCTATATCGCCTCTCTTTTTCTTTGTAGTTTGAGTTTTGGAAGGTAATTCATAGTTAATAAAACGTATACTATCTGTATTTTAAGCTTTAAATATCAATGAAGGTTTACAAATTTCTTTCCTAACAGTTAGAACTCACAGGATAGTGATCGGAAGTCGTGAGTTCGAGTTATTCGACTTGTAGTGGACTGTTTTGTGGGATGTTTCGTGTTGCTTTTGGGCTGTCTATTTTGCTGATTTTTTATGGAGTTTTGGAGGATAAAAGGTGTTGATAATAACCACATAAAAATGGAATGGTGGGCTGGTCATTCGTCATTATATTTTTAGGTTGTTTGACACTACTTTTGTTGTCATTTTACGTATGAAGTGATTAGGGTGTGTGGGCTGTTTTGTGATGGAGATAAGGTTGGAAAATGATGCGTACATGTTGTTATTATTTTTTTCTTGGTGTTTTTGGTATATGGTATTCGAGGAGGGCCTTGTTACATGGGAGATGCTGCCCAAATTTACGTAAACGAGCTACTATTTTAAGTTGCGAACTTAGCCTTTACTCAGCACTGATTTTAAATCTTCTTATGTTGTGGTAGATTGTGTTGAGTTGTTTGAAGAATTTCTTGGAAGGTATTAAGGACTTAACAGAGTTAAGGTATGTTAAGGCTAAACCTTTCTTTCATTTTGGCATGATCCAGTAACTACATGTGTTTGATAATGAGACAAAAAGAGAAGTTCATATTCCTGAATTTATGTACATTTTCCTAGTCTCATAAGTTGCAGCATTCTCCCTTATCGGGACTTCATATTCAATTTAGTTTTGTCTTCTTTCAGCCAAGGAAGCAGAGAGTCTATATATATACAGTATTACACCACCATCGAGCTATAATCGATGGGCAGGCCCCTATTAGGCAACCTCTGATTAGATGGTGAGTTATATACCGAGCCTACTGTGGTTGAGCGCCTATAAGCGAGCCTAGAATGTCCTAGATACAGAGCTTAGTATGACAGAGCACCTATGAAAGAGCCTACTATGGTAGAGAAATTACACATATCGAGCCTTATAAGGCCGGACAAATATTTTACTTACTATATTGAGAGAGTTGAGTCAGTTTCAGCAGGTAGGAATATCTTCATATTGTCTTTGACTCCCAGTTACTTTCAGTTATTATATTATCAGTTCAGTTTCAACTTTCAGTTATTATGTTGCGTTACATACTCGGTACATTATTTATTACTGACGTCCCTTTTGTCGGGGATGCTGTATTTCATGCCTGTAGGTCCTCATTGACAGTTGGACAGACCCTCCCAGCAGACAGAGTCAAACATCAGCTTGGTTGGTAAGCTCCACTTCGTCGGAGTTACCAGGTCTAGACCTTGGAGTCTATTTTTATATATACAAATTTGATGTGTAGGTCGAGGCCCTGTTCCGATCATGGTATAGTTCAGTTATATCTAGAGGCTTGTAGATGAGTCATGTATATTTTGTATATCGGTAGATGTTCATGGCGGCTCCATCAGTCTGCATAGTTACATATATCAGCTTTTGGGTATGTTTACCCCATACATGAGAGAGGCGTTATTTTCAGACGATTCAGAATATGGCCTCATCGGCTTAAGTTGAGTGTTATCCCTCTAGAGTTCTCAGTTACAGAGTGGTACGCTCGGGCCGAGTCTGAGACCAGGTGCCGGTCACGCCTCTTCAGGTTTGGGGCGTGACATCTTTCTTCTGTAGTTCCAAATTGTTGTGTTCCTGATCCACCATCACTAGTAGTTACAGAATTTCTTTGTGTTGCAGATCTTGGTGTTGCAATAGTAGTAGATTGTTGTGCTGATGATCCACCAGAAGCAGTAGTACCAAAATGACCTCCTGCTACAGTTGTTGTAGCCTGGGCATTTGCAGTACTACTCCCAGTACCAAAAGTTGAACTTTGCCCATTCTAAAACACCCAGAATATAAAAATTCAGCAAAAGACTAAAAACACCTAAAGCATAAGAAGTATTTGATTCTTACCAGGATTGCACAGCCTTTCTTGTTATGCCCTATTGTCTTGAAATGAGAACAGTTCATTGGTTTCCCCTTTCTTGATCTCTTACCAAATTTCTTTGTAGGTTCATCTTGAGCCTTTCTTCTATGTTTCTTAGGTCTACCAGGCATCTTAGTAATGATAGGAGGTTCAACTTTAGGGTTTTGAGTTGGAGGCCACATCTCCATGTTGGTCATAGGTCGAATGTAACAATTGAATGCCTTGAAGTATGTTTCCTTCTTATACCAATGCTCAACATAGTCAGCAGTGTCATACCTTTCAAAAAAAATTGCACTAAGTGTTAGGAGCAGGGTATGCCTTTCAGCTGCCACATTCTACATGTGCACTCTTTCTTTACAAAAGAAACTATGTATTTGTAAATTCCATCTTGGATCTCAAATCCAGTGTTCCCATTCCATTTATATTCATGCTTGGTGGCTCTTATAGATTGCTCTTCAATGTACCCCATTGCTGACAATCGCAAAACCGGTGTATAAATTTAGGCTCGCTAGTCAAAGATAGTATAGTATTAAATCGTCTCCACATGGATTGGTTTCAATAATGTTCTACTAATTCTTCAGCCTAACACTATCTAGGATAATCAACATTTGATTTATGATATTATTGACTACAAATAAACTATGATTTTCTGCTGTAAGGAGCTGATGATACCAGAATGATAAGAAAAAACAAAGGAATATTGATGAGAGAGGTAAGGGTGATGACAAGATATGTGATCAACTATTGTTCCAGGTAACTTATGCTAAATTCACTCTTAGCTTCTATTGATTCTCTCGATTTCAACAGATGATTGGTCTACTTCAAAGATTTCAAATCTTCTTCCGAATGAATTTGATTCCTTTAGATAGCCCAATAATAGGCCCTATGAATGTATGCACAAAAATGATCTTTCGGAGAACACCTCTCGATTATTCTCCTGAACTAGATAAATCTACAACTCCTTTAGCTCTTTCGATTACCTAGAAGAGGCATAAAATCAAACCAATTAAGATAACACAAAGCAAATAGCAGTAAACTTCTCTTTCGATTAAAGTAAGACTACAATAAACCTTGGAATTTAATTAAGAACTCATTCAGTAAAGTCGGGCAATTAACATAGAGTAAAACCCAAAACAATGATTAATTCACAACATCCTTCAACAACCCTAAGGATAATTACTCCATAACGAATAAAGTAATCAAAACGAGAGTACTAGAAGAACAAGAAGACATTACAATTCCCAAATTCCACCCAAACTTTTGTATTGAGTGAATTTGATCAAGTATCTCGATTTCCTGTTGCTTCCATCTTCTCTCTCAAACGTTACTTCTAAAAATCAAGATCCCTTTTTTTTAGACGAGCTGGGCTTCATATAGGTTAAGGAGAGTCTCCCCCGGAATTATAATTTTAGCCCTGCAAAATATTTCCTCGGAGGAACGTGCGCGGCCGCGTACCTGGGCAGGTGGCCGCGTATATTTGAAAGGTTTTGCTTTACTTGCGCGGTCAGTGCGCAGCCGCGCACCTGGGCCATTTTCTGCTCTCGTTTTTATTTCTTCTTTTTAAGTGCGCGAAACTCCGTTGATCCTCGAACAAGCTCCCAATTTACTCAATAATCTTTTACTTGGCCCCAACACTCCATATTAGCTCAAAATGATTCCTAACCCCATTGTAGCCCGACATTTCTCCTGCAAAGCATAAAGAAATTAGTCAGAGAAATTTACTACCATTTAGCACTCAAACATCAGTAAAGTACAGCAAATTAGAATGCAAATAGTGGCCAAAACACATAGTTATTGCCTACCATTAACACCCCACACTTGAACCATTTCTCGCCGTCGAGCAGTCAAGCCACACTTTACATAGACGCTACATCACTAAGAAACTTCCCTCGCTCATTACACCAAGAATATTTAATATAGATTATGCACAATAGTGTAACATCTTCACCTCAAGAATTGACTCACAAGCACCACGTATTCTTCACAACTTACTCGCTTACTCCAACATAGAGATCGAGACTTACCTTCCTTCATAAAACAAGTTCCCTCACACACAAAAGAGAGTAGTTCCACATACAATAAAATTCAAGAACACTTAGGAACTCAAGATAGAGAGAATTCACTCACTCTCAGGAACGACATTCCTGTGCCACAAAAGATGCGCCATAGACTTTCCCGTAGTGTACTACTCTACTAATTGAGCTCATTCAGTCAAGGATCAAGTAGGACTTTTAATTGGTTGTAATGTACGCTGCGGGATGGGTAAGATACATTTAGATATAAGAGTGACTACACCACCCTAAGCACTTAAATACATACACTTTACCAGTTGAAACCCCACACTTATGTCACACCATACTCCACCTTTACATCAACATGTATTAACTCGCACTATTTAAGCACATTTACATCAAGATTCACCCCTATTTTCTCAACTATACAACTCTTTCTTTTTTTTTTCTTTTCTTCTCTATTTTTTTTTCAGTTCAGGTGACTCTCCCTTTTTCAAAACATTGCACCTTTCTCCTTATTTCAATAGTTCCACTCAAAAGCCAACCCAACCACCCCACACTTTAACTTTTACACAGTTCATCACTATTTTAAATGCTCATGGGAGGTGAAAGGTTCAAACAGATGGTCGATTCCAACAGAAGGGTACGGCTTATGATGTGGTTGCCAATAAAACAGGATTATAGGCTCAAAAGGGTTAACTAAGATAAATAATATTAGGTGGTAAAAGTGTATCACTGGCTCAACAAATAAATGCCTATATCGCTTCCTAGACTGAACAAGACTACTATTTCGCTTTGCAAACACACAGGGAAAGTTCTAGATATCAAATGCAATGCACAGACTAACACGAAAAATCTCACACACACATGGCACATACTCACTCAGGATAGGACTGTCAAGACACTCTAGTCAAAGCAGTTAAGAAAAGTTAAGCAACATACAATTTAAGGCACTTATACAAGAGTCAAAAACCCGAGCCTAAGCGTCACACTAAAGCACTCACTATTCTCAAGGCGTAACGAAATCAAGAGACCTTGTTTTCATTCCAACCCACGCACAAGGGTTCAAATTTCTAAAAAACAACTAAACTATCTACACCCGGTTCAAATGAAATCCTTGGAAAAGAACCACGGCCAAAGAAAAACCAAGCGGGAATAACTACACTAACTACATAAGAAAATCTTTTTGCATTATTTTCTTTCTTTAATCCCTCAAGAAACTCGTCGAATGATATCCATCATCAGGAAAAGTCAAAAAAAATTTATATGTATTTTTTTTCAAACTAACAATACTCAACTAACCAAAGAAATTAAAACTAATATACATTACTACATACATAAAAGATATATACAACATATCCCCACCCCACACTTTAAATGTTGGCATGTCCCCATGACACACAAAGAAAAATGTAAGGCAAGGAAAACTTCCCTGATAGAGTCAGTCCGTGTCGGAGACAGTGCCGAGGTCCAGATCGCAAGCTCGACCAAGCGCACGCAACCATGCCATGATCTTTCACTCAGACTTGGCATTTTTGGTAGCAAGGGCATCCACTCGAGCTCCCAAGTCTGTGAAAGAAATACACTTCCCCACCATTTCCTGTTCTAAGGCACTCATTCTTGTGTCCCGTTGGACGACTGAGGTTCCCTCAACAACCTACTCATCTGGGGGTGAAGCATCCACATCCTCAGCTTGCACTTATGTTACCCTTTTCTGGTGCATCAGACTCATCACTATTCTCCTCAACAGGTCAAACAGGGTCCTTCCCAATTATTACTTTATGATCCCGGAACTTTTGTTCCCTTTTCACTTTCTCATCCAAGTCCCTGTATTCCGGTACACGTGCCTGACGGCACAACCTTGTGATAAGTATGGAAAGAAGAACACATACCTTTGCACAGGACAGTGAATGAACATTTCACCATGAATAACCTTAGCCATATCAAATTCGTGGCTATTTACAAAATACCGGACCAGAGCAACCCGAGGACCATTCACCTCAGTGGTATTGGAGGACAGCAGCAGGCGGCTATTTATGATGTGGAACCAACACTTCCCTTCAAAGGTCAGCGATGTCGAATAAAACTTTTGCCCCGGGGTAAGCCACATTATCTCCTTGTTGGGCACACAAATTGTTCTGAAGAACAATTGCCACATGGGTGGTTCTCTGCTATATGTGTCATAGTAGTCTTCTACATCAGAATTTTCCCCAAATAGTGGCAAATAGTAGGCTCTCCAAATGGCCTCTACAGACGCGTACACACTCTTCTTTCGAACCGTGCAGACATAGTTAACATGTTCTGGGCAGTTTGCATAAAACCCCCGAACAACCATTTAATTTGCTTCATCTGGTTCTTTAAACAATATCTCCAGCCCGCACCAGACCAATTCACGATACATATTTGCGCAGTCATTTTGGAGGGACCCCATATCAATTCCCCTCTCCGGTATGGATTTCTTGGGTGACCTTTTACATAAGCAACTTGGGCGGCACTAGATACGAACTTGTTATTATCAAACAGGCGAGCATTTGCAGAAACTCGCGGCCGGGATGAGTCAGCTTGACCACTGGAGGAGGCACATGTGGCTCTTCATTTCTTGGATGGTGTCATACCTGAAACAAACACCAACATCAGCTAAAAGCACGATATGTGACCCAAGACTTGCTACTCAGACTTCACCACCATACTTGGTCACTAAATTAGATTCTCAAATTCATTGGGGCATTTAAAAAAACACCTGATGTACCCAGTTCCCCCAAGCTCCCAAACAACAAATCTGTAGCCCCCAATTTGACATAAAAAAAATCCACTAATGTCACACCCAACCCATCATGGTGAAACTTAACTAGTACCCCAACACAAAATAGGTATGACTAAACAGAGAGAAAAAATTTTAAAAAAAAAACTAACAAAAATCTACAACAATTCAAGGAAGAAAAGAAAATAAACGAAATCAAGAGAGGAAAACATTTCACTTACCTGAAGGGAGCTTGGGAGGATTTGGGTTGGGAAGAAGAAGGAAGAATACACTTCGATTGATAATGGGGGTTATGTAGAGAAGATATGAGAAAAGGGGGTGGGGTTTGGGTTTTTTTAGAAGAAGGGGAAAAAGGAGGAATTTGAGATTAAGGGGTTTTTTAGAAGGGGGGTCAATTTTTGTGAAAGGAAGAAGAGGGGGCGGAAATTTTAGAGAAGAACGAAAAAAAACTTACTTGTGCGCGGTCGGTGCACGGTCGCGCACGTGTGGCAGTGAGGGGCCAAAAATGCGCGGCCAGGTGCACAATCAATGCGCGGCCGCACATGTTTGGCAGTGAGGGCCTAAAAGTGCATGGTCAATGCGCGGCAGCGCACGTTTGCATTTTTTCCAATTAATACCTACTATATCATAGTAAACACTAACTTCTATCTATTCTATACTGTGAACAAATGTGAAGTAGAAAGAAAAGAAAAATCTAACTAGCAGAAAGGTCAGAGGTAGTTCTGAGTTATAATCATCAGCTTGACTCAACCGGGCATCCTCACTTGATTTTGATGCTCGAGGATTGTTGTGAAAATCCTCCAGCAAGATACAGTTTCAGTTTGTGCCCATTTAATTTGAAGCTTTATGTTCCGTCTTGGTTCTGGATTTCAATTGCCCCGTATGGTGATACATGTTTCACCACATACGGTCATGTCCATCTAGACTTGAATTTTCCGAGAAATAATCTGAGTCTATTGTTGTGTAGTAAGACTCTGTACCCTACATGAAACTCCTTTGGCTAGTACGGATTGCTTCTACGCATTTAGAGATGTAGTCAACGGCTACTAGGATATACTCATAAGAATTCAACATTGGGAACAGACCCATGAAGTCGATTCCCCAAACGTCAAAAATTTCACATACGAGAATGGAGTTGAGTGGAATTTCATCCCTCTTGCTAATGTTGCCTACTCTCTGACACTTGTCACATGCAGCTCATACGCCTTTGCATCTTTGTACAGAGTAGGACAAAAGAACCCAGCGTCCATGACCTTTGCTGCAGTGCGATTTTCCACCATATTGACCTCCAGCTGCTCCATCATGGAAATAAGATAGAATGCTTTCCATTTCTCCTTCAGGCACACATCGTCGAATCACAACATCTGCACACAGTTTAAATAAGAACGAGTCATCCCACAAATAATTTTTTACCTCACCTTGAAGCTTCCTTCTTTGATCACGAGTGATGTCACGGGGTAACCATCCACTAGCCAAAAATTGGCTATATCTGCATACCATGGCAGACTTTCGGAAACCACTTCTATGGAAAAGATCTGCTCATCATGGAACTCTTCCCTTATTTCGACTATTTCAATTGTGGGTTTCTCAAGCCAAGATAGATGATCTGCGACTTGATTTTCTATGCCATTCCTATCTTTTATTTCCAAGTTAAACTCTTGGAGCAGCAACACCCACTGCATCAGACGCGGCTTAGATTCCTTCTTACTCAACAGGTATTTCAATATTGAGTGATCAGTGTGTACAGTCACCTTGCTTCCCACCAGGTCTGATCTAAACTTGTTAAAGGCAAAGACCACATCAAAAAACTCCTTCTCAGTAGTGGCATAATTTACTTGAGAATCATTCAATGTCCTGCTTGCATAGTAGATGGGTCTAAACATTTTATCTCTTCGTTTCCCCAGAAACGCTCCCACAGCTACATCACTTGCTTCACACATTATCTCAAATGGTTGGCTCTAATCAGGTGTCACCATAATAGGAGCAACTCACAAGCTTTTCCTTTATCAACTCAAGTGCTCTTAAGCACTCCACATTGAAAATAAACTTGGCATCCTTCTTAGCAATTGTGTCAACGGCTTGGTAATGCTGGAATTTCTTTTTATAAACCTCCTATAGAACCCAGCATGTCCTAAGAAGCTTCTTGTGCTCTTCACTGAAGTCTGGGAAGGGAGCCTAACAATAACATCCACCTTATCTTTGTCAACCTCAATCCATGTGCAGTTACCTTGTGGTCTAGGACAATTCTCTCATTTACCATGAAGTGATTCCCTCATTTACCATGAAGTGACACTTTTCCCAATTAAGAACCAAGTGAGTAGCTTCACAATGTTCAAGCACGAGCTTTAAATTCATCAAACAATCCTCAAAGTCATCCCCAAAAAGGGTGAAATCATCCATGAGCACCTCAAGACACTTCCCGTTTAAGTCGGAGAATATAGATATCATGCACCTCTGATGGGGGTATTTCATCATTCTCTTTGTATGGAACACTACTTTCTCAGTTCCCACTCTAAGCATAAGATTCCCTTCGTAAATATATAGGATGGCTCTGCCTGTACAAAAAAATGGTCTCCCTAGAATTAAAGGTACCTCCTTTTTCACTTCTATATCCACCACAACAAAATCGACGGGGAACACAAACTTGTCCACCCGCACTAGAATATCTTCATGATTCCCTCGGGTAGTATGGTGGTCTGGTCAGCCAGTTGTAGGGACACTGGTATTGATTTGATCATTCCAAGTTCATCTTCCAGTTTCTTGAATACAAACAGAGGCATTAGGTTTATAGATGCACCTGAATCACAGAGAGCCTTGTCAAAAATTTCACTCCCCAAAGAGCATGGTATGGTGAAGCTTCCGGGGTTCCCACACTTCTGGGGAATTCTGTTTTGCAATATAGCACTGTAGTGGGCATTCAGCTAGACCACTGTTGTCTCCTCTAATTTTCTCTTGCTAGACAGGATTTACTTCAAGAACTTTGCATAATCGGGCATTTGAGTGAGTACCTCTGTGAATGGTATGTTCACATAAAGTTGTTTGAGCATCTCCAAAAATCGCCCAAAACACTTGTCAAGTTTCTCCCGCTTCATCTTTTGAGGGAAAAGGTAGAGTTGTCATATGTCTACTATCTTCAATTTCTTTTTGCACCTCGCTATTCTGGCTCTTTTGCTCTTCATTCTTTTCCTCTAATGGTGTCTCGGTCTACTTGTTGACCACTTCCGATTTAGCCTTCACTATTTGATCAGTCAATTCTTTTCCGCTTCTCAGAGATACCGCTTTGATTGTTTTCTTCGGGTTCTTTTCAGTGTCGGATGGAAGAGTCATAGGAGCCCTCTCAGATAACAAATTTGCAATCTGTCCCATTTGCCTTTCTAAATTCCAGATAGTTGTGCCCTGAGTCTCGAACTTTTCATCTGTTTTGTTGATGAATGCCTTCATGAGATCTTCCATATTTGACTGATTTGGTTGTGGTGGCTGGTATTGTTGCCTATGCTGGTTCTGAAAACCTGGTGGTCCCTAACCCTGTGGTCTGATATTATTTTGCTACCATGAGTTCAAGCTCCCATTAGGTGAACTCCACGAAAAACCCGGATGTCTTTGACCTATAGCATTAAAGTTGTTCCCACCTTGGTAGTTCCCTCTATTAAAATTTCCCACAGTGTTGACCTCCTCAGTTGTAGGTTGACACTCGTTTATAGGGTGTCCCATCCCACAGATATCACAACCCACCTATGGTTGAGTTTTCACCTGAGCTATAGTCAATTGCTTGATGTCCTTAGCCATTGCTGCAATTTGTGCATGCATTGCTACAGTCGATTCTAATTGGTGCACCCCTGCTGATTCTTTTCGATCCCCTTGGTTTATAGACCATTGATTTGTATCCTTAGATAGTTCATTCAAGAGAGTAACAATCTATTCCGTAGTTTTCATCATTAGATGGCCTATAACTGCACTATTTAGCAATCTCCTTGATGACAGGTTTAAACCGTCCCAAAAGTCCTGAAGTTGCATCCATTGCTCCATTCCGTTATGAGGGCACCTCCACAATAGCTCCTTAAATATTTCTCATGCTTCGAACACTGTCTCTCCTTCGCCTTGGCTGAAATTATGAATGTCCTTCCTCATCCTTCCTGTCTTAGCAGCCGAGAAATATTTTTCCAAAAACATGGTAGTCATCTCCTCCCACGTACGGATTGACCCTGTAGGAAACCTTCTCAGCGACTGCTTTCCATCATCCTTCAGTGAGAACGGGAATGCTCTGAGGTATATAGCATCATGTGATGATCCATTGTAGCGGAATGTGTTCATTATTTCTTAAAAGTCCATCAGATGGTTGTTGGGATTTTATTGGGTTTGGCTTTGAAAATGCAATTATTCGGAATGGTCTGGATGACTCCCTGTTTGAGTTCAAAATTGTTGGTATCTATGGGTGAAGGTCTCACACTAGACTTTTGTTGGTTGTACATCGGTCTAGCATAATATCCCAGTGATCTCCTAGGCCTAGGACCTGCATTTTAAAACTTAACATGTTTCCTGCACACAGATGAAAAGAGCGTAAAAAGGGAAAATAAAATAAAGGTAGTTCCTGAATTAGCACTGACAACTAAATTAAACACTATTAGTCGCCAATCCCCGGCAATGACACCAAAATATGACGAGCGCAAAATCGGCGTATAAACTTAGGCTAGCTAGTTAAAGATAGTATAGTATTAAATCGTCTCCACGGGGATTGGTTTCAATAATGTTCTATTAATTCTTCCTCTTAACACTATCCAGGATAATTAACCTTTTGATTTATGTTATTATTGACTACAGATAAAGTGTGATTTTCTGTGTTAAGGAACTGATGATACCCGAATGACTAGAAAAAACAAAGGAATATCGATGAGATAGGTAAGGGTGATGACAAGATATGTGATCAACTATTGTTTCGGGTAACTCTATGCTAAATTCACTCTTAGCTTCGATTGATTCTCTCGATCAATAGATGATTGGGCTACTTCAAAGATTTCAAATCTTCTTCCGAATGAATTTGATTCCTTTGCATAGCCCAATAACAGGCCCTATGAATGTATGCACAAAAATAGTGAATGAATGATCTTTCGGAGAACACCTCTTGAATATACTCCTGAACTGGGTAAATAAATAACTCCTTAAGCTCTTTTGATTACCTAGAAGAGGCGTAAAATCATCCCTATTAAGATAACACAAAGCAAATAGCAGTAAACTTCTCTTCTGATTAAAGTAACACTACAATAAATCTTGCAATTTAATTAAGAACTCATTTAGTAAAGTCGGGCAATTAACATAGAGTAAAACCCAAAACAATGATTAATTCAAAATATCTGTCAACAACCCTAAGGAGAATTACTCCATAACGAAGAAAGTAATCAAAACGAGAGTACTAGAAGAACAAGAAGACATTACAATTCCCAAATTCCACCCAAACTTTCGTATTGAGTGAATTTGATCAAGTATCTCGATTTCATGTTGCTTCCGTCTTCTTCTCTCTCAAAAGTTACTTCTAAAAACCAAGATCCCCTCTTTTTAGACCAGCTGGACTTCACATAGGTCAAGGAAAGTTGCCCCCAGAATTTTAATTTTAGCCCTAAAAAATATTTCCTCGGAGGGACGTGCGCGGTCGCGCATCTAGGCAGGTGGCCGCGCACATTTGAAAGTTTCTGCTTGACTTGCGTGGTTAGTGCTCAGCCGTGCACCTGGGCGATTTCTTGCTCTCATTTTATTTCTTCTTTTTAAGTGCGTGAACCTCCGTTGATCCTCGAACGAGCTCCCAATGTACTCGATAATCTTTTACTTGGCCCCAACACTCCATATTAGCTCAAAACGATACCTAACCCCATTGTAGCCCAACATTTCTCCTGCAAAGCATAAAGCAAATAGTTAGAGCAATTTACTACCATTTAGCACTTAAACATCAATAAACTACAACAAATTGGAATTCAAATAATGACCAAAATACATAGTTATAGCGTACCATCAATTGCCATAGGATATATATCAGAATTCTACTTTGTAGCAAATTCTCTCATATTAGTCATCCCTTCCATTACCTTCACTTTGATCTCTTCCAACATTATTATGATTAACTTGTGCCTAGAAGTAAGTACCCAACTATTGAAGGTCTCACACATGTTGTTCTTCACAACATCACGCTTATTACCTTCTTTAAAAAAGGACTTGCACCATGACTGTTTGGGATATCTAAGCAAGTCTTCTATTATCTTATTGCCACCCAATTCTGCCAACTCATCTAGTTTAACCTTCATAAATGCTTCAAATGAAGCTCTTGCACAACCCCAAAACTTCTTCCTTCTTTCCTCACCACTCCAGGTTTTCTTCCAGTTGCTCCATATGTGCCTTGCACACATTCTATGCTCAGCATTTGGCATCAATTCAGAAATAACTTGAACAAGTCCCTTGAACAACAAAAATACACTATTAGACTTCATCCAATGCAATCTTAAATATTAATGTAAAAAGTGAGATTAAAACAATACACACATCTTCTGCATATCAGACATAATTTTTAGTCCTTCACCTTCAGATTCTGTCAGTTTCAAGTCCTCCATTAGACACTTAAAAAACCAGGACCAAATGTTCTTGGTCTCTTTCTCAACCACTTCCCAAGCAACAGGGTGCTTTTGGATATTACCATCCTTAGCAATGCATGACAATAGCTCGCCTTTACACACTTCCTTCAGAAATGCACCATCAAATCCAATTACATTTCTACACCCTTCTAACCAAAATATTTTCAAAGCATGTAAACAAATGTATATCCCCACAAAGACCTCTTTACCAGGTTGTATTTCTTTTGAAGTACTCACCACAACAGTGATGCCTGGGTTAGAAGTTCTTATCATGTCAGTATAATCATAAATCCTAGAAAAATTTATTTTGTAATCACCTAAATACTTACCTATTACCTTCTAGCTACCCCCAGCACATATTATTTTTCCTACATACACACCATACTTAATCCTTATCAACTCTTACAATTTTTTGAGCTTTATGTCAGGCTGATTAATTATCTTATCTTTGTAATGTTTAACTATCCAAGTTGTGTTAGCAAGCTTTTTTCCTTGTGACTGGGAAGCATGAATAGATAGGGTAGTATGTGTTAACAATGAAGTTCTGTGTGTGGCCCTGTAAAATGCCTAAAATATGCCCTTTACATGTACTAGGGTTCAAACATCTCGCCCTGATCCTATTCCTCTCATTTGGTCTCAACTTTAACTGAACTCTCCTCTGTACAACGTAGTCTTGTTAAGCTGATCTAAATTGTATAACATTTTCAAAGACCATTCCTAGTTGGAAAACAATTTTCTTACAGTTAGGGTCAAAGTAGACCTTTCTACTGTATCTTCTTGGAAGAAGGTTATTGTCACACCTTCCTTTTTCACTGTTAAGGGTAATACGGGAGTATTTCCACTTTAAGTGACATTATTCGATTTTTTGGGATTTATTTTATTCATTTTCAGAGTCGCCACCTGAATTTATTACGGTGTTCCGAGACACCATTTATTTATTATAATTCCCAAACCGAGGAATTTTGACTCTATTTTAAATTGTCTGCGAACCAAAAATCCGGTAAGGAATTCTGTTAACCCGGGAGAAGGTGTTAGGCATTCCCGAGTTCCATGGTTCTAGCACGGTCGCTTAATGATTAAACTTGGCCTAAATTTTTTAATTACTGCTTTTATACCTATGTGCATTTTTATATTCTTACCGCTTATATTATTCTTTGTATTCAAAGAGCTATTTTTGAGACGGGTCACATATGCATAAAACCCGTAGAGTTTGAAATGTGTCTAAAATCATGTCATGCTGACGTGTACATAATTCTCGACACTGAACTCATTTAAGGAGATAAATAAAGTTGCGCAAGCGCGTATTTTGTTTTGTTGTAAAAAAAAAACCGGAATCACGTGGGCGTACACGCAATTTCGATAATTTTAAGAAATTCGTTCCTAAAAGTGTCTCTACGAGTGTTCATTTTAGTCTTTATTTGTGTTATGTAAACGTATACACAATTTAAGTAAAAGGTATATTTTAGTTGTTTTCATTCAAAGTTACGTAAAACGTAAACTCCGAAGATTGATTTATTTTCTGAGTCTAAGGCATTCAATATCTAATAGGAGTTTCAAGATTCACTATATCTAAATTGGATATTCTAAATCAAGTCGAGAGATTGGGCTATGGCCTAGTTTAGCCCAAATTGATCACTTTAGGCCATCCTAATTTTTGCTATTTGAAAAGGAGATACACGATTCAAACTAAAATAAAGCACATAAGACAATTAGGAAATAAACAAGCCAAGACATTTTGAATTATATAGTAGTAGGTAAAGCTAGTTTGAATTACGGATATAATATTATGAAAAGACAAATAAGGTTTCTTTACCATTTGACCTATTTATTAAATGAGGGTATTTTATACATGGTTCATGAATCCAAAAGGACTTTTCTTAAACTTTGCTACGAATGGTTGTTTGAAAAAATCCAAAAAAAAACTAACGAGATTTCTTGAGTTAAAACCATTTGATCATTTTTAGGAAAAGAATTTGAATCCGAAGATACTAAAGTATGTAAAACTGCATATTTGCTATGTTTTAGTTGGAACAAAACAGTCTTTTAATTTCAGATTTGAACTCTATCTTTTGATGCTGGATTTGAAAACTCATTTGTGTTCAGTAGTGAGAAATTTACAGTGAATTTTGTAAATGAAATATTCCTCATGCTAATTAACAATAGAAGAGAAAAGATCGGTTACAGATTGTTTAACACAGTTAATGGGTCTAATATTCCAGGCCCCATAGCCTGAAATTTCAGACTTTATCAGGCTCAATTGGGCCATGCTCACGAGTCTGGCCCAGCTCGAGTGACCTTAGCAGGTCTGGCCCATAACTTCTATAATAATAAACGTTTAAAATTTAGGAAAATACAACTGATCATAAATTTTATATAGTTCAGTCCATGTTTACAACTGAAAAGGAAAAAATGTATATAAAAGACTGTGGATATGCTATTACATTACTCCTAAACCATAATAATACAGACTTTACTAATAGTAAAAATATATATAAAAAAAGGGAAAAACAAAACTAGTTGTTGCTCCTGTGCAAGCCAGCAACATGTTCTTCGAAGACTTAAACCTGCATTTTTCAACGTTAATCTAAAATTATAAGTTCAAAGTTTGAATACTTGGACGTTATTAACGACAGGCCTTTGGGAATTTTGTAAGATAAATCTAGCCATAAAGGAAGTTAGATTCAACCTTAATGATGCCCTAGGAGAACAAAATATGTTCATGCCTTTTTATGGACTGAATCTAACCATAGAAGGGGTCAGATTCAACTCCATGAATGTCATCTTTTATACTTATTTGACACTCAACACATACCTATACCATGGCTTTGACTATTCTAGGCTTTTTTAGAGAATGAATCTAACCATTATTCAGATTCCTTACTCTAAGGCCCTTTTCGATTACCCATTTTATGCCCTCAAAGGGGGTAATTTTCAGCAATTAAAATTCTATTTGTGCACTTACTTTGGGGTCAAATTTACCATTATAGAGGTCATATTCAACCCCTTTAGTGCTATCCCAACAATGACATCTAATTATATAGGGTCTTAACCATCCAGAACAATATTTAAGCACCCTTATGAGGTGAATTTGACCATTGGGGGGGGGNATTCACTACCCTTTAGTGCTATTTTCTAATGACTCTTACTATGACTTCAATTACCTAATCACACAAGGGATAATGACAGTTAAGATGAAACAGATTCAGGTAAAACCTCAGAAGTTAGAAACTTGACCAAACATACTTGTCTTCAATATAACACTCAAGCTTTAACATAAACGAAAAACATGCACTCATTTCAGCATCATATTTTGGCACATAGATTTATATATAAGCAGACTTAAGCAAGAAAAACAGATTCATGAAGAAGGGACAACATGCTTCAGATCTAAAATTTCATTTAATGTTGTTACATACCTTTTAAGAGAAGGAATACAAAAGACCTGACCAAATAAAGGTCAGGCTGAGAAAACAAAAAACAACAAGAAGAAAGGATAAACCCAAGCTGCAACAACAGCAGATCCACCAGCCAAGCCCAAATAATAAAAATCCAGCCCAGAACTTGAATATGTGTGCAAGAGATTTTCGAAATTAGAACATCAAAATAAGAAGGAACAGAGCTCAGAACAAAGACCAAGAGATGAGCATTTTCTTTTGTTTTACTGATTTTCGAAATTTGATTTGTAAATAGCAACTAACTCCGATTTTTTTTTTTGTCTTTTCCAAGTGTTTTCAGTAGCTAAGTCAGTGTCCAAGAGAGTAAATAGAGTGTCCAAGAGAAGGTTCTTCTAATGTGAAAAATGGATGTATTTTTAAGGAACTTGGGGATGGGATATACCTAGCATATTCCCTATCTAATGGACTGAAATAGTACATAAGGCAGCCTTCACCCTTATCCTTTAGGACAGCAGCCCCTATTCCAGAAATTTCCAGCCATTATAATGACCCTAATACCCTTAAGAAATCTGATTATAAAAGTCTAGAAGGTTCTTGGGTTGTTACACCCAAGATTCCTTCACCTAGGATTCCTAATATACCTCTTGAAGTCCCTGAAATTATCATTAAGTAACCAGGGTTAAACTTTCTTGGGTTATTATTAGCCCAAGTTAATTAATCCTACTTAGCTCACTTTAGTTAACTAATAGTTATCCTCAACTAGGATTAGGTTAGTTAGTTAAAGGTTAGTTGATTAATGAAAATTAGTTATGTTATTAGGCTTAGTTATTTATCCTACACTATGATTTATTTCAGTTTTCAACTTAAGTCTAAATGGGATCAGCTTTCCTTTAAGTACCCAAAAAACATGATTCTACATAACTAACCCATAATCATTTGGTCAATTAGCTTAGGTAAACAAAAATCAGAATTTACTCTCAACCAAGAAAAAGCAATGGTGAAACTCTAATTAATAATAGATAATTTAGCTATTTATGTAATTAGACATGCAATTATCAGGTAACAAACCTTATGGTAACACTTTGAAATGGTATTTTAATTTGATAATTAAGTAGAGGCAGTCAATCATAAAAGAGAAAATCAAAAGCAGGAATCAAACAACGTATGATTAGGCAAGGCGAGTTCATGGAATCTTTCAAGAATTTCACACTTAATATTAGACCTATACCAACAAGTTCAGATTCGATCGGCTAGGGAAAATTAAGCATGACTAACATAACATATATTCATAGCTTGAACTAATATTAAGACATATGCTAAGTTACTCAATTACCTAAGAGTGGTTCAATTAGTCTAAACAGAATCAATTAACGGGTCAATGAAAAAGAAGCAAACACACACATGATTACTAAAAGAACCTAGATTAATCATAAAGAAACATGACTAAATATGCACGAGTAGTAATAGAACAAAAAAGAAAACTAGCCTAAAACAGCGGTGATTATACAACCCTATTCATAATTTCAATAAAAACGAAATAACAAATAATAACAAAGGAAGAAGCAAACAGAAGAAAAAAGGTAGGGAAAATACCCATTTGATGGGTTTGGCCGGAAAAAGGAAGTCGTCGGACCTTGGTGAACTCAAAGGTGACTTCTACTAGCATGAATCGACGACTATTGTTACGAGCCATTGACTCATGTGAGTCTAAGTCACAAGGCCGACGAAAACTTGAACTTTAAAGGTATTAGGTTTTTTATGGATTTCAGATCTGAAATTGCTTGATTTCGGGTGAGTTTTTGGAGAAATTGAAGGCATGAGGTGATTGTGGAGGAGGAGAGGATCATCTGGTGACATTTTGAGAGGTTTTGGAGCTACTCCGCCGCCGGCAGGTGATTTTCGGGTGGCAAAAGGCGGCGGCGGATGGCGTGGTTAGAGAGAGCGGAGGGGTGTGATAGGGGGTTAGTGAGAGGAGTTTTGAGGGGTAGGGGGTGTTTCGAACATATTAATACTTAGGGGTTGTAAGTTCTCAGCCGTTGGATCTTAGGAGATCAACGGCTGGGGTTTGTTGTAATCTAAACGGGGTCGTTTGGTGTAGTAAGGGGGTCGGACGGGTAGTTTAATTGGGCCAGAGGTTGGGCCGGTCGGGTAAAGCAGCTTGAGCCTAGGAAATTCTAGCCCATGTCCGTTTATAATTCACTTTTGAAAAATCTAAGCTCAATTAATTAATTAAATTAAAACTAAAAAAATGTAATAATTAGTTCTAACATAGTTTTGTTGTCCAACTATAAATTAATTAATTAAACTCGCCCCATTTAATTTACTCCTAATCATTTAAAGGGCAAATTTCACAATTTTGTTAAAAGAAAGTAATTAAATCAAGAATTTAAACATTTAACCTACTTTATGTCAGATAATTACATTTTGCTATCATTTAAATAACAATTAAAGGTTATGCACCTAATTATGTCATTTTAAATTATTTATGAATTTAAAGGCCGAAATATGGCTACATAATGCCAAATAAATTCACAAATAGCATTAAAATTCAATAAAGATCCATAAAACCAATTAATTCATTGAGAATTTTGTAGGATTATACGAGAGGTAAAAATCACGTGCTCATAGTTATGCACCTCATCATCTGCATCTACATCATCATCAGTACTATTCTCACTCCCTAGAGCTAAATTGTCTAGGTATTTCTTATCCCCTACCAATTTGCTAGCATATTTAGCAGTCTTGTCCTTGTAAATGTCTTCAAATTCAGGGTCAATGTCTAGAGGCCCACTAGGTAGCTCATCTACATTAACATCGCTAGATCTCTCTTTCCAGTTCTTCTGATTTACTTTGGTCTGTCTAGCAGCAACAAGGCCAGCTTCTATATCACTTGTCTCTCCAACAACATCCTCATCAGCATCATAAAGTGAGTCACTTGTATCCTCTTAAGCAGAAACACCCTCATATTCACCATCCTCACTCTCAGAATTACTTTCAAATTCATCAGAATATGAATCTGTGGCTAGATAATAGTTGTAGAACTGCCCTTCATCCTCAGTAGAATCTTCTATATCAGCAGCCCTCCCTTTACCCTTCCTCTCAGTGAAACATCCACTATTTATATCATTGGTAGGTGAGTTTGTTGCCCTAGCATTAGCTTTACTTATTTGCCCTTGAGGCACTTCACTAAAGCCAGTTGTTTGGTCATATGGGATATCACTGGGGTCCATACCACTACTTAACATTTCATCCAATTCATATCAACACATGGTATATTAACAGTGTGACATAAATAAACATCAACAAAATCCTCATCATGAAGGTCTTTGTAGAATTTTAACACATCAGCACATACTTAATAAATTGAAATGGTCCTTTTTTTATTGACTTGACATGCAAATTTCTCCACATATAAGTACACCATATCATTTTCCCCTTTGTTGAATTGAATAACATGCAAATCATCAGTGTCAGCAGTTACAATAGTAGGTCATGTTATACCATTTTCATACCTCATTAATGGGCCAGCTACCAGTTGTTCCTGATGGTGAAATTGTAATTTTACAAGAGCAGCCATCCTGCTTCACAACGCTTATGAAAATAAGAAAAGATAAGTCCATATCAGTAAAATATTCAAAAGAAAGAGACAATATTGTTTGAAAAAGAACAAGAAAATACGGTAAAAGAACAAGCAAATGCGGTAAAAGAACCCTAACTTTATCACTTTAAGAGACAAAATATTTCTATATGATAAAAAGCCCTAATTTTTTAACCCTATATTCCAAATCAGCGATGGGACAGACAATATCCAGAGATAAAAAAGAATTTAGTATGTTATTCCAAAAGCCCTAATTTTAAACCCTAAATAACGAAAGAACCATTGCATGCATACAAAATATTGTTCTATCATGACCAACTTCAATAACGAATAAAAATACGAGAAAATAACCAGAAATTTCATGAAAGACTACAATCGGACCTTTAATGACTTCTATGTTTCTGGTGGAGGAGAAAGCGACGGTACACGATTGTTTCAGATTCTTGTTCTGGGACCGATTTTGAAAGAAAAAGCCATAAACAAAACCTTCAGATGATCTAATAGAATCCTTATGCTCAATCGTTCACTCCATTTTGAGCAAACAATTGAAAATGTTAGAGGGGAATTGAGAGAGACGACTGAAAATGAAAATGAAATTAGTGTTTTAGGGCAAAAATGAATGGGAAAAAGTCGGTGCATAGTGGGTTTTCGCGCCTAACATGTGGCACGTTTTTATTCTTTTATTGCTAACTGGGTTGCCACGTTTATGAAATTGTAATGCACGCGCTATGAGTCATAGGTCGGAGGTGTTTATTATTTTCCGTATGCTCAAGTTGAAGTGTTCATATGGGAATTTTGAAAGTTCATTTACGGGCAATAGGGTACAAATTCAAGTGGCCGGGAGGCCTTTTTGCCTTACTATTATATATCAAACCCATGGCTCAGTATATATATCAACTCCCTTTGCTTTGTGAAAGATATTGTTGTTCCTGACAATGACAACTTACTATTACTATATATCGGCGACGAGATTGCTAAGAGCTTAGATATAATCTTTTTTTTTTTTTGGTAAACTGGGCTATTCTAGAATATATTAAAATTACCCATTAGGGTAAAGCAGTAGCAATATTTTTAGGGGGGTATGAGTGTTCCCTTGTACTAGGATCAAAATTAATAATATTACAATCAAAAATTTGTCTTGAGAAAACAGTTCCTTCGATATCTGCCCAAAAAGCATGATTTGCAAACACCGGAGGAACTGTCGTTAAACTAAGGCTATTAAGAAATTCCTTCTTTGCACCCTCATTTGCCATCAGGCCAGCTACCTTGCTCGTTTCCCTGTAGTTGTGCTTCACCACTATGTCTCCTAGTCTTAGGAGATTGACCTGCATTAAAAAATAACGGAGTCAAATACATGGTTTTCGTAGTTAAATATTCTTATTACCTCAGTAGAATCTTTGTTGATTTTCAGTGGTGATAGCTCTTTTTCTTCACCAATCTGCAATCCTCTCAGCACAGCAAGAAGTTCTGCTTGTGTATTAGTTGTGTGTTGTAGGCTACCCATGAAACCTAGTACCTAGTTACCGCTTGATTTTCTGAAAACTCCTCCCACGCCTCCCCTGTCAGAATTCCAAATAGCATCCCCATCAGTGTTAAGCTTATAATGGTCCCTTGGTGGGGGAATCCATTTGAATCAGATAGTTTTCTCTATTGTGGGTGTTTTGTCGACTGATATAGTGATATACTCGATCTCCTTTGCTAAAACAACATTATCAGGGACCATGTCTTTCTTTTCGTTGAAGATATTATTCCTAGTGATCCAGATCTGCTAGAAGCTAAAGGGGAATATCTCTTCCCAAGTAAGGATGTTATTGAAATGCTTTCTTTTGAGAGTAGCCCATGTGGCAAGACATTCTCTGCTACTGAAGTTGATGTTTTATGTTTGTGCTTCAGTGGTACTCTTTGAGGTCCAAATTTCCCAGAAGAATTTTGCGTTGGGACACTCAAAGAATATGTGGGCAGAGGTCTCAATAGCCTTATTGCAAAAATAACACATTGGGTTCAAGTGAACACCAATATGGTGGAGGAAGGCCCCTGTGGGGAGCCTTTCATGATAGCTAAGATATAATCATTCGGCTAGTAAAGGGCAGCTCGGTGATCAAAGCATTGATCTCACACTCACGTAAGGTTCGAGGAAGAGCCACACCCAAGGGTCTAATGTAGACAACCTACATCCCTAATGCAAGTATTAGTGGCTCGGCTCGAACTCATGACGTATATGTCATACAAAGACTACTTTACCATTGCAATTTATATATAATCAACATGCTAAACAAACTAGGAACCATATTGAGATACTAGATTAAAGTTGTAAGTGAGCAACATATTGATGAACAGACTACGTACATAATGATTGAATTTATATGCGGTTTTAAGGATATGTGGACTAATCCAATACAAGTGATTAATAATGTTAGATGAGCAAATCAAAGATAGAATAAACAGCCAAACCAGTAGTAGTATCAGTCCGGGCTCGGCTATGAGCTTAACAATTAAGTGCCCTCGGTTCGGAGCCAAACACTTATGATAAACGATGAGCAAAATTAAGGACTTTGAATCACTTTCAGGAGCAAAGAAAATAAATGTATATTGCCTTGATATACGAGTTGCAGTGTCTTTGTTGAATGATAAACCTCCCATTTATATAGTAGGAGAGTTTTATCCCAAGTACAATTCTAAAAAAGGTAAGAATCTTCCTTTTTGCTAATTACTGTTCTGTTGTCGATACGTGCCAAGATCCACGTCCACTACTAAAAAATTAGGTTTTAGAAACGGACAAATTATGTAGCTAAATGGAAAAATCCGTCGCTAATCTCATTTAGTGACGGATTAGCAATGGATTATCAAGAAATTCTGCTAGCTACGAGCGTTTTAGCGACAGATTAGCGACGACGTTCGTAGCTAATTCTAGTTTTTTTTTGTAGTGGTCGTGATATCCGGTTGGGCACGGATATTACGGTCCTTTGTTAATCGTGCACGATTTTTTGGTAATGCTTTTCGAGTTCTTGGAACACAAATTGGATCCAGGGGATGTGATCTCAATGGTTCCGAGGGCAGGTGTCTTGTTCTAGTCTTGGTACGAGAGGCTCCTAGCTCCGATTTTGGTTCCTTGTAGTTATGCCCTTGCTTCGTTTGCCCTACCGAAAAATCATGGCGCTCATTCGCCTCAGTTGCACTCATACTACAATCTGCACTTCTTATGCAGATACCAGAGTTGGTCCCAACGGTGTACTGTAGACTTGCTCGGATTCAGCTACCAGAGGAGACTTGAGGTATAGCTACACATCGTTCGCAGCTCCGAAGTCCCCTTCCACTTTATGTTAGATGTGTGCTTTCTTTCAGACAGATTTATTTCTATTCAGACCCTTTATTTGTATTATTCTAGAAGCTCGTGCACTTGTGACACCAGTTCTAGGATGGTATTTCGACATCGTTATTATTTTGGTTAGTTCACTTTAATTCAGACTTCATCCTAGTTGTTTGGTTTCTTTATTATTAATTAAAATGAATTGTTAAAAATGGTTAAAATTATTCTAACGTTGGCTTTCCTAGAAAGTGAAATGTTAGGCGTCGTCACGGTCCCGAAGATGGAAATTTTAGGTTGTGACAATACCTACCTTATCCCCCCCTGATCCTACTGCTCCCGTTCATGTTATTCCCATCCGCGTTGCACCTGCTCCTTCAAAAGCCACTATCCATGCACCTGAGCATCCTACGAAAATACCTTTAAGACGGCAAAGGTCAATACCTAACTCATCCTCCCCTACACCTACTTCTCCTATTCATTTTATTCCCATCTCCGCTGCACCTCTTCCTTCAAAAGCCACTACCCATGAACCTGAGCTTCCTACGAAAAATACCTCTAAGACGGCAAAGTACAAAGCAATTTCAAGAAAATCTGTCAAGAAAATACATGAGACTGCTACGCAAAGTGACCCTGGAGTCAAGGAATCTATGATTCAAGGGGAATCAGGTATAGGCACTATTGATCAGGTACCACATCTTGTTTCCAATTTAAATGTTTTGGCTTCTGTTATTGATGTTTCACACCTAGATACTCTTCCACCTACCAGTGAGAAGTCACCAGTAGAAGAATTCACGGTAGAAGAACATGCTGGAGATTTTAGAAATGAGGTAGATACAATGTTTGTAGAGCATGTGGTTGAGGGGGAAGGATGTAAAGTACCAGTACAAAAGAAGGCTTCTGATGACCTTAATTTTAGCTGGACTGAGGATGAGGAAGATGATGAAGGTGAGAAGGAAGAAGAAGTTATGACCAGTCATGAGGAACATAAAGCTCAAAACATAGCCAATGAATAAGGAAAGAGTGAGAATGAGGGAGTGACCGGAGATGAGAAGGAGAGTGATACAGAGGACAAGACAGGTGAACATGCTAATAATTCTGCAGACGAAGAAAATCTTAGTGAAGAAGAGGAGGAATCTGAAAGTGAGGGAGAGGATCAAGATAAGGCAGGTGAGAGTGAAGAAAGTAATGACGAGAGTGAGAAAGAAGAAGGGAATGAGAGTGAGGAGTCTGAAGGCTCTATCACAATTGGAAACATTGTCATATCCCCTTCAAAAGAAATTGATGAGGAGACAAGGGCTCAAGAACCTGGGTCTCTGCTGGTTCCTTTCACTGGAGATGAAGAAGTTAGCAGTTAAGATGATGTGCCACTATTTGAGGTAGGGAAGAAGCTCAGAAAGACCACTAAGAAAGCTACAAAGACAATAGTTTCAACAAGGAAAGAAGTGGTTCCTCCTGCTAGAACTCCTCTCACAAAGAGTAAAAGGAGGGTTATTGGTGCACAAATCATGAAGGAGTCCAGAAGTGCAAAGAAGCCAAAGAAGAAGGTTTCAATTGTGGAACTTGTTGTTGAGGTGGTTGGAGAAGATGAATCTGATTTAGCCTTGCCAACAAAGTTTGCAACACCAAATAAAAGAGGAGCCAAAGTCACCAAAGTTGCTACCTCTTCTGCAAGGGCCAGAAGGGGTAAGACAAAGAAGAATATTTCAATTGCAGTTGATCGACTCACAGAGTTTAGGAACAGAAAAGTACTAAATGGAAAGATTCTTGCGAACACTGATGAGAAGGGAATGGCTCAACTAGTTGAGAAACTTGAGCTACAGGGGTGGAAGCACATGTTTGTCAAAGCTTTCCCCCCAGTATGAGTCTACACAAATTTGACTTTTGATGGGAAGGTAGTCAAGAGTAAACTATGGGACTTCGACATAGAGTTTGATTCTAAGGAAGTGGGACTACTTCTGAATATCCCTTCTTTAGGATTTGACAATTATTTGAAGAAGAAGTGGTCCATAGATAATGATGTTGACACCGGGAAGTTCTCCCAAAAGTTTGAATTAGATGCTCCCTAGAAAGTGTACAAGACTGATATGACCCCCTTTCGCAAGCTACGATTTTAGTTTTTCAACTCCTGCATTCTAGATCTGAGGGAAGTCATGAGGCTACTCTACTAGACATGGTTGTGATGGAACTGCAAGACACTAGTCGAACTTTCAATCTCCCTAGCCTGATGATTCATCACATGGCAAGAGTTGTAGATACCTCCAAACCAAAGCATGATATGCCATATGGTTTCATGTTAACTGAGTTATTTGACAAGCTCAACATTGCCTTACCTGATCTTAAGTTAGGAAACGACAGGATCTGCCATTCTTCCTAGGAGCAGTAGGGTTGCAGAACTCAACAAGAGGTTGGTATTGGCTGTTGAAGAGAATGCCAAGCTTCATGAAGACAATAATGAACTGAGACAGGAAACTTGGCCACTCAGGGAAGAGCTTCGACGAGACAGGGAGGCCCATGCTCAACAAATTGCTACCCTTGTAAAAGCATTGACCCCCTCTGCCTCTCACCCTTGAACCGGTTCCTTCCTAGTGTCCTTAGTTTATTTTCCTTTCTAGTGGTGTCTTATCTTTTGTTTTTTTTTCTTTCTTAGTCTGAGTTTTCTACAGTATACTTAGTTTATTGTGTTCTAATGATGAAGGCAAGGCTCTGGGATTCTTTTGGCACTACTTAATGGCTACCATTCCTGTGCTTTACTGATTTGCATTCTTTTGGATCATTATCTTAGTATATTTGCCTTTTCTTATGCTTGTGTTGTCGCCTGATAGGCTTTGAATCTTACACTCTATGTGCTTACTGTCTAACATTTGTTTGTGTTTTTTCGATGATGCCAAAAGGGGGAAGATAAGATGGGGACATACATATACTTGATGTGATCATCTGGTTCTTTGATGTGAATGTTGGTTCTGGGTACATAGTTTGTCATTATCAAAAAAGGGAAATTTGTCGAGTATTGAATTTTTGATGATTAACAAAATATGACTAATTACTCAAAGAACCAAGTTCCCAATATAGCTTCTTAACTGTTGTGAAGAACCAGCTTCTCAGATTAAAGGATCAACTCCTCATGATTGATACTTGTACGTTTGTACAAGATAGTGTAACTTTATCTCAAAGTTATCAGGTTCGAGTTTTGTGGAAGATGGTTGCTGTAAGTGATAAAGGTCGTTGCTCAAGAAGATATGGATAAGTCCGTCAGAGACAAAAGTTCCAAAGCTTGTGGAATCATTGGAACAATAGGAGCCCTATCAAAGAGGAAGCTGGTTGTGAATAGGACTCCTAGAAGATCTCAAGTCGTGTTTAAATAGGATTGAGTTTGGACTTCTGAACTATCATTTTACACATCAACAACAGAGTCATAAAGTGGTTCACTTGTGTTGAGTACTTGTCGTGTACTCTTCCCGAATTAGTCTAGTAAATGTGTTTTAGGAAATTGAGTTGTAATCAAGTGTTATAAACAATTAGTGAATTGGAGTGATGTTTGGTTTTACAAGTTAGAGTTACTTGTGAATCAAATAGGAGTAGGAGTACTGGAAAGTATTTAACTACAACATTGCAATTGATACATTTTGGCTCATTGTTCTAGTGGAGTTGAAGCTGAAAATCTTACTTGGTAAGTCATGATTTTTGCACCTTTTGAACCGGGTGAATTTCTACATAAAAATCACTATGTTCATTTTATTACTTGTTTACTTTTCGCTTAAGAAACATGATAAAGAATCAATCTCTTAGTAATGCATGCGAGCACTCAAATTAACAATTGGTATAACGAGCCCTAAGGGCGTTGTCTATGTTTCGATCTCTCTTTCTTTATGTTTTTCCGTAAACAAAAATCGGAGGGAAGGGGCACGGTCCCACTCCCACCTCATGTTACACCATTTTCATATACCTAATTTACATAGATTTATACTTTAAAAATGATATGTAAGTGGATACTGCTTATTTAATGAAGTGGATTGTTATAATATCTACCAGAAGTAGACTATAACCTAAAATTATGTACAAACAACCGCGACTAAATGACAGTGAATTTCAAGTTTGTTAACTCAAAACAGATACGTTGTATTCTTAAAAGTAATTCCCATGTCTGATTTTCTTCAAATATGGTATGATTGATATAAATATAAGCAAAACGAAAACAGTCCTTCGTGTAAACGTATTGACGTTTTGACCATCTATTTGTACAATAAATGATTTCGTGATCATCTCGAAGCAGAAGCGTACGTAAAAACATTTTTGAACGGTGTCGATATTTATAGAAGATCAAAGAATAAATAATATTTTATTATCTTGCTCAACAAGAAATAACTTTAGTCCATTAATTTTATAGAATCTTAAGTTGGAAGAGGTCGTTAGTTTAATTATGCCTCACCGCAATTTTTAGCAATAGAAGTTCTCTCAAATATTAAAAAAATACTCTATGGTTTGAACCTCTAACCTCTTAAAAAAATATCATAACTTAACTAGCATGCAAAGTAACGATATATGTCAAGTGGTGTCATTTTTTTTCTTATTACCGTACTGTATGCTACATATATTTGGTACATTTATCCCTTGCTTCCTTATGTCTAGTATTTAGACAAATTTGACTTTTTTTCCTTCCGTCCCAGAACATATATATATATATATATATATATATTCTATGAGAATATAGATTGCTTTTTTGGGTAGATCAAGAAAACTGCAGTAGCAGCTGTGCCCCTTGTGACTGTGAATTAAATGAATAAACGGATGAAATCAAGAACGAAACGGTATCGCATGACACCACTTAGTTCCATATACATCTGCCCCTGTCTCGAAGTACAGCTTAGTCATAGCAATCTCTCAGACTCTAATCCAGCTCATGCATTTTTTTTCACTGTTTTGATGTCTGATATCAACATTAGGGTCCCGATTAATTCGAGTTCGCGTAACATAAGGCGCATAATAGTTGAACTCAACATTTTAATAAGCGTAGTCATGTCTATGAAAAAAATGACCTTAAAAAAAATAACACGGTGTACAAAACATATTGTATTCAAATAGGATGCAAGGAATGGCCATACCCCAAGGGATGTTAATATAGATAGCCTACTCTAATACAAGCGTTATTGATTGCTTCCACTATTCGAACCAATGATCTGTAATCACATGAAGATAACTTTACTATTGATCCAAGGCTCTCCTTTGTGAAGAAAAAAGACCATTATTTATGTATTTTTGTCCATTCACGAAAGCCGCTTTTTTAGTAAATTAGAATACAAGATATTAAAAATCGAAAGCTAAGAGGAAAGCCGTATTTTCACAAGAATTCCCATATTCATATGTATCTCTCCTTAAATAGAAAGCTTTGCAACTCCTCGTATTCATAACATTTAATTGTTTGAGAAGTTTCATAAATCTTATACTCCTTTGTTCCATTTTATGTGACGTAATTTAGAGTATGAAGATCAAATTGACTAATTTTAGATATGAATTCGGACATAAAAATTTTCAAATTTTCTTAAATGAAATTTACATATTCATTAGAAACCATGTAAACAATACTACAAGTCATAATAGTTAGCAATTAACTCTCTACCTTCACAAGTTAGGGATAAGGTATGCATATCTACTATCCTCTCCAGATCCACTTGTAGAATTATGTGGTTAATGGTGTTGTTATAGTAGTTGTAACATGTAGTAATAAACATCTGGATTTTTGTGTCCTATATATTTGGGTTTTTTCCCACCAACATTTTCACCTTGCAATTCACTTTCTTCACAGTTTTTGATCCCCTAGGGTTATTTGGGGTGTACGTTTTTTTCTTGGTTAATTATTTAACTTCAATTATGGAAAAATCAACCATCTGCACCAAATCACAAACTCTTCTTCTCCTTTTCTTCTTTGCTTTACTCTTGAACTCTCCATGGATAATTTCAGCTGCTCGTCCTCTCGATTTTCCGGCTCAAAATCCGTTGTCATCCAATGAAAAATCCACAACAATAAATACGCTTCAGTCCGAAACAAACGAAAGATCCACTACGATCGTTTATCCCAAAAAATCAACAGCCACCGGTAATGAGAGCGAACAACAATATATGGTGGCGGCTCATGATGTTCCTAGTGGTGCAAACCCTATTTCCAATGGATCAGATGAATATTAATAAAGCAACATAACCTAAAACTAGTACGTAAAATAAGTTTGCAATCTTAGTAGTTATGTTACTAAAGAAGAGGGGTTGTTGTATTTCCTTTTTGTTAGTTAATATTTATGTGTATGAATATATGATGAATACACACTTTTCAATACTTATATGATGCTCTTTATATCTTTTTTAATTGGCTCAATCTATATATCAACTCCCTTTGCTTCGTCTCCTGGTATATACATGCATATTTATATACATATGACAATGACAACTTACTATTATATATCAAACCCACGGCTCAGTCTATATATCAACTCCCTTTGCTTTGCGAAAGATACTGTTGTTAAGACAATGACAACTTACACTACTAAAAAACTGCTTAAATTCGTCCACAAAACCGATCAAAATGGGTCAAAAATTGAAAAAAAGCGATCGATTTCCGATCGCTTTTAATTAATCGGAAAAATGATGGTCGCTAACGTGTTGCGACCGAAATCAGTCGGTTTATTCAAAGCGTTGACTAACTGTCAAACTTCATTTACCGACCGAAATCGGTCGGTATTAATTAAAAAAAAATTAATTTAATTTCCAAATACTGATCGGTCAAAATTTTAAACAAAATAATAATTTTATTTAAATATATAATTATTTGTAAATTATAATAACTTGTTAATTTATTTAAATAAATAAATATAAATTTGAAATTTCAAAAATCTGGAGATTTCATTTGAAATTTCCGACCGAATTCAGTAGGAAATTTTGAATTTCTGGAAAAATAAAAGAAGAGATTTCCGGTCGGTTTTCAATAACAAAATACTACCGGTTAGAGCTTAAAACAATCAAAACAATCCTCATTATGAACTACTACCAATTAGAAGCAATACCATTAGCGGAATATCAATTTGGAATGCAACAATTTGGTCTATCAAACCAGCCAAACAAGCTTATAAACTAAATAACATGTCTCTCAAAGTACTTAAACCAACACAACATCAACACATAAACTAATTGAAACCAAACAAATAAACAATAGCAATGATTGACTAAACTAGTAAAAAGGAACAAAATAATATAGCTACCTCAATTAATATAAACTATTAACTATCCAAAACTCATCGATCACTCTCATAATACAACGGATAGTCATAGAGGCATAAACAAGAAACAAAACTGAACTTAATGAAACTAATTACTGAAATCAGAGAAAAGAGGTTTTTACCTTCATTAGTTGTTGATGCCAAATAATTTGCTCCTTTTGCTCTTTGGTATTTTCATAAGTGATCACGCTCAACTATGTCTTATAAAAAGACTAAACGGTCGCTGTAAATATAATCTGGGGTATTAAGCCCAAAGTCGATCCCACAGAAAATTGAACGTATCAACTGAGTCTATAAAATACTAACTGTTACTTAATCACTTTTCTTAAGACTTTTGAATATCAATTGGTGTCGTTTAACTAATTCTACTAACAAAATAATAAACTAGTAATTGACTAACAATTTAATGTAAACAATAATAATAAAGGTCTAAGGTAATGGTTTCCCCCGTTGGTGAATTCTTTCTCGGATACTTCTTATAGCTTAATTAATCGTCTCAATCAATCATGAACTCTCAATCTACCATANGTATCGTTATTTCTAATCCAACCTCTAAACCCTCGGTTATGACTTTCGTCTATACTCTAGGAGTGGTGTTGTTCAAACAATTACCTAAATATGCACTCTCTCTCGATTAGATACATACTAAATAGACACAGCTAATTGATGGCCATTCAATTAACTACAATACGAACGTAGTTGATCAAATAGAGAATAATCAATCAAAATATATTAATATCACAAGAAATTCATCCCCAACGGGTTCTACCAAACCTTAGATTAAAAACTTAGCTACTCATGTTTAAACGAAATAAAACTACAAACAATTGCATAATTGAAATATAAAGTAAGGTTTACTAGATTGTAGAAATCGTGTTCTTGCACTTCAATGGAATTTTCTTCTTCTCTACTGTTGATCCACGAAAATACTCCTTTTTTAGGAGTCTATTTATAGGTTTAGGGTGAACCCTAGCCGTGTAGGAGACTTCTATTTCAAC
>ML388155.1:27486-56573 GCA_005239525.1 Nicotiana knightiana | reverse complement strand
CCCCCCCCCCCCCCGCCCAAAAACCCAACCCAAGGGTGTAACTCCAATAATCAGAGAATATATGGAGTATAAATGAAACAAACGGGATAGAAACACAATCATATGCATCTCGTTTTCAATTTACTAATTTTCAGTAATTGATATACAGGGTTCAGTGTCGGTTAGATTTTGCTTGCATGAAACAAGCTTCTGCTTTGTGTGTAGTCACTTAGCTTCCGGAGGAAAAGAAGGAGATGAGAGACAGAGAAATGCAGATGCCTCCCAAATACTATCACGCACAAGATTTCCTTGTGACTCATTTCAGCATTTGCCAAGAAAAATTCTACAGCACGAGTATGTTTACCTTTTCATAATAATTATTAACAGTCACATTTTTTCCTTTGGATTCTCATGCCCTTACAGTTGAACGATTGATTATGCTTCCTAGAGGCAAGAAAAATACGCTATTACCCAGTCCAAGACCCATAGACAGTTGATTAGGTGAGAAAAAGAACATTAAAGATAAGGGGGAGAGAGATTGTGTTAAATGCATATGAACCCTCACGTCAGCGCATTTGAGCAAATAGTTTTACACTTGTCTTTCTTAGCACAATAAAGAAGACTTCACTTTGTATAAACTGATTATTACTCCTATATACTTGCAAAGTCTTCTAACAACCATAAGCTGGTTAATATCATACTGTAGATGATTTGGCTAGCTGACGTGTCATAGGTACAACAAAGAAGACTTCACTTTGTACATATTGATTATTATATACCAACTTGTGAATATATTGAAATTATCTTCTAACAACCATAAGCTGGTTAATCTCATACAGTAGGGTGATTTGGCTAGGAGACCTGAATTATAGGATTTACTTACCTGAAGCCATAACAAGATCTTTAGTCAACAGCAGGCAGTGGAGCATCTTATTACAAAAGGATCAGGTACTGTAAGCAAAAAAAATAACAATTTTAAAGTTCCAGAAAGCATTCAAATATACAGTAAGTTTGTACTCCTAGTATCACCATTATTTGGAAGTTCACATTGAAAACTTGGAAATATGAAGCTGAAGGCCGAGCTAAGAGAAGGCTGTATTTTCAAAGGTTGGCAGGAGGAGGAAATTGAGTTTGCACCAACATACAAATATTATCCAGATTCTGATGATTATTATGGCTGCAATCAGAACGGGAAAAGGAGAAAGAATCGAGCCCCAGCTTGGTAAGTTGCCTAAGAACATAAGAACTCTTTTTCCTAAAAGCAAATGGAACAAGCATATTTAATAAAGAAAAATATTCTATAGGTGTGACCGGATTATATGGTTTGGCAAGGGACTGAAGCAAAGCCAGTATAATAGAGGTGAGTTTAGATTGTCAGACCACAGACCAGTATGGGCAACTTTCACGGCAGAGGTCAAGGTTCTATCACCATTATATTAGAGGACTTAGAAGGCCTTTGGTGATAGAGGACTTAGAAGGCCTTGCCAAACAGTTTTGAAAACTTTGTGAAGCAGTTCTAAATTTCTAATAATGGCAATAGTGACAGATTATCGTGTATTCTAGATATCCCATAGCATCAGCAACATTCAAACAAAAACACCAAAAGAACACAATAGTTGGGAAAAGGAATAGTGAGAAAAGAAATTAAGAGCCTACAATTTGTGTCCTAAATAATTAGGTCAATTCGGACACCTACTATAATGTTTTGTTTTATAAGTTTCTCTATTGGTTGGGGACGAAAGGGGACAGCAAGTGCAAGGGGATGATGAACTTTCTCGCTGATTCATTTCAAGCTTTTCTCGAAAATAAGGAAAAAGAAAAAAGGGATTATGGGAAGGTGAGGCATCAACAACTTTTTTGAAGTACCTTTTAGGAACATGGTAGCTATATTGATCCAGAAAGGGCAATACAAGGTTAAAAGGAAAAATACATGTGGCAACAGAAATTATAAAATGCATCGCTCCAAAAAAGGAACTATAAAAGGCATGTAAATTGTACCATAACAAAAAAAAGTACAGATGTCTTCGCTAGGACAGAGAGTTGGCATATTCCACTTTCAGTGCACAATAGCAGAAAGGGAAAGAACAAACTACTGGTAGTTGTTCTATTGTTGTAGACAACAGAGAAGTTCATAAGATTCACCCGACCCTTACCCCAACTAGCACGAATCACTACGCTGAAAGGTAGTCAGATAGAAAGAAAACCAACATTAAGATTAGTCAAAGTTCAGGTCATTGTATTAAGCAAAATGTTTAGCACAAACATAAATGCAAAGAGAACAACACCCAAGTAGCATCTGTTGAACTGAACAAACTTGCATTTTGTTTTCTTGTTCTCAAATCACTGTTTTCCCTTTATTTTAGATTATTATTGTTAGTAGTAGCAGATATTATCAGATCAAGGATATTGTAAGAACTTATTTTGGAGTATAAAAGCTGTTGAGATCTAATTGATATCCTTTTGACCATTCAATTGCCTACTAATGCAAATATAACCAACAATCAGTCGATCAGTATCCAACATATCAGAAAGAAAGAAAGAAAATTTAACTGTTGAAGATACTAGAAAGACTATTTGAGATTTTAAAATAATACCTGCAAAAGAACCAACTAAATACTGCAGAGCTTATCGAAGATGAGGAAGCAATTCTTTTACCATTAGGTGCGTATGATGTTGATTATTGAGGAGTAGTGCTTTTAAAGAACTTGGAGAATCAAAATCATGAACACAGTCAGATTAGGTAACTTATCTTCATAGAATATCATGGATAATCAAAATTTCACTTTCTTGAATCTTTGTAACCCTCTTAAGAACACTCACAATTGACAGAGACCTTATTACTTTATGTATACTTAAGGACCTTACATCACCAAGCAAAACCTTAAAATATAGCAAATATAACACTAAAAAGTATTTTCAGAAAAAGCCTCAAGAGTTTGAACATGCATGGACCGTACATTTGGTGTCCTTGAAACTTGTAAATAAACAAAATATAACAAAGTCTTCACTTCTTTTACTCATGGCAAGCATAAACCCTGACAATATGTAATAAGAATACATCCTACATCAAAAACAAGTTCAATAGTATAGTGTGCCGGAGTGGAACCACGAGCGTACTTGGTGTATAAACTTCATAGCATCTTTCCATTATACTTTGCTTGACATGACCGAACACTTTAAAAGTAGGTGAGAAACTAGCTAATGCTGTCATCAGAACACTTACAAAACTCATGATTCACAATGATATATATTCCATATTGTTCGTCCTCAGGACCCTTTTAAACGAGGCTCCTCGAACACCTAATCATCCCGAATCCCATATCAATGGCTGAGTTCCTACTTCTTCCTATCATTAGCCTCTTTCTACATAAAGCAACAATATGCATTAAATCAAGCCGATAAGGTCCATGATATATGTAAACCATTCAACATTCAAACATTAACAGACTGACTAGCTAGAGTTACCAAATTAGTATTTAGCTTCTCATTTTCCTCCATCATATCGAGATAAAAGCGAATTGCATTGATTTCTTTCACCAAACCATTATCATGATTCAACAACTGTTAATATGCCTCGACAATTTTCTTAATTAGCCCTAACATTGTCTTTATTGCGCACTATTTTATCCAGGCAACAACTCACATAGGCATTTGAAACATTTTGAAAACATTCAGATGCCAATCCATAATTGTAGAGAGAGAGAGAGAGAGAGTAAAGGAGCGGCTGTGCATGACCTGCTGTCACAAGCTACAGATTGAATAGCAAGCAGAGAAAATTATGACATCTAAATCAATTTGTTCCAAATTTCTGATTAATATGTCATGAACTGCAGAATGAAAATTACAGGTTCGCTAATATCAAAACAAAAAGAACATATTACGAACCTGATGTGTGATCGTCTTCGTTTAACTCTTTTTACTTCTTCTGCATCCGCCTTCGTAGTTCGTACTGTGCGAGAAGAAATGAGCCAGCTTTTTCCCTCTCCAGTTTCACCTTTCAAAACATGGTTCTAGAAGTAGTACATCAACATTTTAGAGTTCGGTCTCACTCAACTCAAATATTTTTATTTGTATTTTAACACGAAAAGATCTTTTTAAAAAAAACATAAGATATCTCTACATGATCATTTTCTTATATTCGAATTGTAAAAGGTTATATTAAACTATTTCTTCTAAATAAAAATCCAAAATTAATGAATTAGGTTCAGAATCTTATGAATGTTTAACCTAAAAGTTTGTTATAGGTTAAATCAATTAAATTTATGTAATAAGACCAAATAATTGCAAATGAGAACAAAGTAATAGCGGTAAATTCCTGATATTTCGAAATCTTTTGACTTATAGATCGTCTACGAACATCGGTGATTGCACGTCGGTGATTATCCTGGGAGTATCCTACGGAGTGACGCAACCTAATTCGGGATGGTAAAAACTTACCCGCACCGGGTGTTTACACTCGACTAATAAATATTTGACAAATGACACTATATTTAAATACGCGATAGGTATTGCAAGTCTGTGATGTGCTTCTTTGACGAACCTCAGGCTCTTTAATTGAAGTGGGATTTTCTGAGAGTATCCTACGGAGTGACGCTAACGAAAAAATCGCAATAAAAGAGAACGATTAATTGAAGAACCAAGTTCCACAAATTGAGTCAAGTCGATTAAGTTGTCTTATTTTTGACGTGACCTAAAATTGCAACCCACGGGATGGTTGCTTTCTATGTAAGCCAACACATAATGATAAATACAAAAGAAAAGAATCTAACGGATGACAGAAAATTGATAATATAGAGTAAAAACAACTCAACAACATACATAACAAGTCTAAATGTCAACACTAACGATCAACCATCCCAAGATGTCGGTGGAGTCACGAGAACATGAGCTACTAAAATTTGCTAAATACATTATCTTGAAAGAGATACAATATTGTCCGGAAAAGTAGACATGGTACACTAGAAATGAAAAGATAACTCTAAAGCATGCGAATGTTATGCAACTCTACCTTGAATCACCTATTTGGTGTCCGTTAAGCACCTCTCGGGACTCCGCTGGTACCAATGTCCAAATCTACACAAGAAGTGAAAAAGTGCAGTATGAGTACAATCGACCAAATGTACTCCATAAGTGTCGAGCGTAACCTCGACGAAGTAGTGGCGAGGCTAAGACAAGACACTGACATCTAAACCGATGTACAGTTAAGTAACAAGAAATAACGAGATGACAAGTAAAATGACAAGGTAACAACATGTGAGCGAGTCAACAAGTATATAAGTACAAAGATATATAAAGGGAAAATAAAGTAAGGCACTACCGTAGTGAACCACAACATATGCTTCTACAAACAACTATGAACAAACCTTTTAAAGATATTAGTGAAGCAGCATAACCAAGTCCTCCGTACGGATAGCAAAATAAAGAACAACAACATCAATAAATGGCACGACATCACCCTTCGTGCTTTTACTCTCAACCTCAACAATAAGCATAGTAGCAAGCACGAAAACACTCTTCGTGCATATTCTCTCTTTCTCTCAAGCATGGTAATACCCTTCGTGCACAATCACTCTTCCTCACAAGCACGAAAACACCTTTGTGCAATTCACTCTTCTTCACCAAGCATCACATGTTACACAGTGCCAAGCAAGGTGGTAAGCATAAGCATCATCAAAGATAATATTGAACATCGCTCTCCATATTAGAATTTACTAACACAATTGCACCAATATCTGATTTAGTAATTCATTAGCCATAATGCTCAATATCTCAATAAGCTCAACATGGATAACGGAAATCAAAGAGTTTCACAATCTATCTAGAGCATGGAAGACATAATACATAAAGTACATGGTACCAATAAAGCTAACCCTAGTCGTATGTTTATCTCGCGGCCAATGCATATACACTCGTCAGCTTGCATATACACCATCCCTAACACTTAGATCACATAGAAAATAGACTCGATTACACCTTAATTCCCTCAATTCAAGATTAACCAAGACACTTACCTCTTTCCGGAACAATATCAACAATCCAACACGGCTTTTCCTTTAGAATAAGCCTCAAAACCACCCGAATCTAGTCAAATATTACTTATACAAGTTTTAGAAACTACCATAGTATAAAAAAGATTTAATATTTAACATATTTAGAAATGTTAACAAAAAGTCAGCTCGGACGCACGTGGTCGACATCCGAAATTAGAACCAAATCCTGATTACCCATTCACCCCCCAGTCCAAATTTGTTATTTGTTTCGAGATCTGACCTCTATTTGAGGTCTGATAAGTGTGGATTTTAACCACTTATTAATATCTTCTTGCTATAGTTTTTAGTCGAAAGTACTAATTTTGTCTCCTAATCTAATTAAAAAGGTTGAAATTGAAGGTGTGCTGGAAAATGTAAGTTCAATAAAGAAAAATGACTCAAAAAGGAGATGTTCTAGCCAAATACAGTAAAGAGGAAAAGTGCTGAGAAAACTAAGGTCCTCAGAATTACACCTGTGGCAGTAAAAGCAAGTGCGGTCTACAAAAAAGGAATGTGGACTTTGAGGAAGAACTGAAGCTTCACGAACTTTTAGCAGAAATGCGGTCTGCAAAATAAAATGTGCGGTCTCACTTGGTCTGCAAAACAGGTTTTCACTAACAAGCTTGAAAGATCAGAGAATGAGCAGTTGAATAAGTTTGAAGCCTCCTAAAATGCGTCATTAGAAATTAAAGTGCGTCCGCAAAAGCTAAAGTGCGACCGCAGAACTTTTCCTACTGAAAGAACATGCAATGTCAATCCAGAAAAGTGCGGACCACAAAAGCTGACGTACGGCCGCAGAACCCTCCGAAGGGCATTTTTGTAGAGATTTCAGGAGCCCTATAAATAGATTTTATGAATCATCTTTTCATTGTAGCGGCTAGGAGTTAGCTATTTTTAGCTATTTTGAGCAAGTTTGAGCTACAATTGGAGAAGATCATCTACTCTTTCATTTATTTTTGGTTTTATGTCTTTGATTTCTTCTTATTTTCATCTTTTCATGTCTCTTAGTATGACTAGTTAGACTTTTCTCTAGGTTTGCAATCTAACCCTAGTGTATAAATCATATGGGTTATTAATATTATGCTTGGTTATTAATGCCTTTTTGACATTGTTCTTACTTGATAAAGGGGAACTTAGTCTAGAAAATCTTGGCTAACAAGAAATTAAACTAGTTGAGTTATTTATTAGTTTAATTAATAGGTTTGAAGTAGAGATAGTGATAATCTCACTTGGGATCATATTCAATTTCACTTATAGCTACCCATTTGGACTTGAGAAAGCTAATTTGGGCATAATCACTCTGTAACCGAGAGGTATTGAGTGAGTACTTGAGCATTGAGAGTCTTAACAACCTCGATCTGTCAAGCAAGCATAAATTGACTTTACCCATTAGGTTTACACTACGTTAAGATTAAAACCCTAGACTTTTCTCTATTTGATAACTTCAAAAATATTGTGCTTATTACTTTTTTGCTAGCTTAGTCACAAATCATATTAGTTTAATTAGTAAAACTGGTACCCACCTTTGTTTGAAAGATAAATTGAGTTATTTCAAGTTTCTTACTTAAGTGTTTATTATAACATCCATATTAAACTCCTTAAGTCTCGACCCCGACCCGGTGTTGGATTATTATTTACGGTGTTAGCTATATACTTGAGTTTTGTTTCTTGAGTATCGTCTTTTACATTTGTGATTCTAACTTGTTGAAGTGATTTTAGGTTTCTAATGGCGAACGACGAACTTTGGAACGTACCATTGGGAGAGGTGGATGGCAAAGAGGAGCAACTGATGAAATGTCTCAAGTTCCAAAACAAAACCGTCGAGGATGTGGTCAACAAGACAATGTGCATTCATCTCCCCCTCCTCTACCACCACCACAACCCCAAGCGGCTCAACACCGGAATTTGCCTAATAAATGGGATGCAAGTGCGATAGTCTCCCCTCGTATTAGGGCGGGTAACTTTCAAATCACCAATGTGATGATCATTTTTCTCAAGCACCTAGGTTATTTCACTAGGGCGCCGAATCAAAATGCTTACAAGCATTTGAAAGGTTTGGTGGATATGTGTTGGGAAACAAACAAACAAATATTTCGGAAGATACATTGCGGTTAAGACTCTTTCCCTTCTCACAAAGGGGAAGGATTAGGTTAGTTGGAACGCTTGCCTAATCATCTATTCATACATGGGATGAGTTGGTAGAGAATTTCATTTCTAAGTTCTTCTCTTCCGGTCATATAGCAACTCTACGGGATGAAATTTGGCCTTCAAGCAAGAACCTAATGAACCTTTGCATGAGAATTGGGAGCGGTATCGTACTATGGTAAAGGAGTGCCCGAACAATGAAATGACGGACAATATGATCCAACAAACTTTCTACCGTGGTATTAATATCATGAATCAATGTGTGGTTAATCAATTAGGCAGAGGTAATTTCATGACAACACCTTATGCGGAGGCATGTGAGATTCTTGATGAGATGGTGGATACCTCTTTGGCTTGGCAATCCTGAGCCAACGTTCCTCAAGGTGATCCCAACATGATTCACCTTTATAAAAAAATTGCAAGACCATGAACAAGTTATTGCGGAATTGACCACCAGCATGACTCAACTTGCTAAGGCTCAACTCTATCAAAACTCAAGCTCCTAAGCAAGTTCATGTCGTGGATGGGATGAGTATTTTGGCCAACTAGGAGAGGACTAAAAGTCCCCAATTTCAACCCCGAGTAGAGACTTATGCATAAGATGATAGTGGTTATAATAAAGATGACTCTTATCAAGAGCAAGAAGAGGAGGTTTAGTTTGTGAACAATTACCAAAGGAAGCAAAGAAATTTACAAGGCTACAATCAAAATCATATCAATGGAGATATCGAAACAAACAAGGCAATTGGGATTCTAAAAATCAAGAGAATTGGCATAACAATAACAACCAAGGGAATTGGGGAGGTAATAGTCAAGGGAATTGGGGGAACATTAATAATCATGCAAATCAAAGTTTGGGTTTCCAAAGACCTCCAATGTACCAACAACCAAGTAACCCACCTCCATATCCTTCCCACAGTTCAAGTTCTTCAAGCAGTAAAATGGGTCATATTGAGAACAAGTTCAAGAAAATGATGGAAAAGAATGCAGATTCGGGTTCCCAACTTGCCTCAGATACCACATCGATTTGGAATCTTGAAGTTCAAATGGGGAAAATCTCTCAAGTTCTTAATACTCGTCCTAAGGATGCATTACCAAGTGATACGGTAGTGAACCTAAAGGGTGGTAACAATAATGAACCCAAAGGGTGGTAACAATATGGGACATTCCATGGTGATTATCATAAGAAGTGGAAGAGTCGGGAATGTACCCACCTCAAATGCAAAGAAAATTGGAGATGATGAACAAATAATCCAAGAGGAGGAAGTCCCACAAATTGATGTTCAAGTACATGATGAGGTTCAGATTGATATTGATGATAGTGTGGAAGAGACCCAAGAGGAATTGAACCCGTCTAGGGAATATATTATTAGCATGCCGGATCCGGTGGTGCAAAAGGCCAAGGAACCCTTGCAAAAGCCCCCACCTCCTTACCCTCATAGGCTCACTAAGCAAAATTGTGAGAATCAATTCAAGAAGTTTATTCAAATGATGAAAGGACTCTCTATTAATGTGCCATCGGTGGAAACTTTGGAGAAAATATCCGGTTATGCCAAGTTTATGAAAGATCGTGTGACCAAGAAGAGATCAATGAACTTTGAATAAATCAAGGGAACTCATCAAGTTAATGTCATTGTTCATTCCATGGCTCCTAAGTTGGAGGATCCCTGTGTTTTCACAATTTCTTGTACCATTGGAAGTGCCGATTTTTCTAAAGCTTTATGTGATCTTGGGGAGAGTATCAATTTTATAGACTATTTGGTATTCAAAACTTTGGAAATTGAGAAACCAAGACCCACATCTATGAGGTTACAAATGGTCGATCGCACAATGAAAAGACTATTGCGTGTGATTGAGGATGTATTGGTCCGAGTTGATAAATTCATTCTTCTGACAGGCTTTATTATTCTTGATTGTGAGGTTGATTAAGAAGTGTCTATCATTCTTGAAAGGACTTTCCTTGCTACGGGTAAGGCCCTCTATGATGTTGAAGCCAGAAAACTCACTTTCCGAGTTGGTGATGAACAAATGGTATTTCATGTGTGCAAGTCCATGCGCCAACTAAATAGCAACGAGGTATGCTCTTTTGCATTCGGTGACCGATGACATTGTTGACGATAATAGTGCCACAATCAATGTTGGTGACATGTTGAAAGTCATTTTGCTCAACTTTGATAATGATGAGATGGATGGTTTCATGGAATGTGTGAATTATTTGCAAGGAATAGGATCTTACAATTATGCACCCCGAAAGTTATCATTTGATCTTGAGAATAGGAAGACTCTTCCTACAAAGCCTTCAATTGAAGAGCCACATATCTTAGAGTTGAAATCATTGCCACCCCACCTTCGATATGAATATTTTGGCCCAAGACTCTATCTTGCCGGTTATTCTTTCTTCTTGTTTGACTAATGTGCAGGTGGATTCCACATTGGCGATCTTGCAAAGGAGGAAAAAAGCTATTGGGTGGACTTTGGCGGATATTCGGGGTATAAGCCCCGCATTTTACATGTACAAGATCAAGTTGGAGGATGGTGCTAAATCGTCTGTTGAAAACCAAAGAAGGCTCAATGAGGTTATACAAGAGGTGGTCAATAAGGAGATTATCAAATGGTTGAATGCGGGGTTATCTACCCCATTTTTGATAGTTCATGGACTTCTCGGGTTCAATGTGTCCCATAGAAAGGGGCATGACGGTTGTTTCCAATGATAAGTATGAGTTGATACCTACAAGAACGGTCACCGGTTGGAGGGTTTGTATGGATTATTGAAAGATCAATAAAGTCACAAGGAAAGACCATTTTCCTCTCTATTTCATGGATCAAATTCTTGATAGGTTGGCCAATCGTGCTATCTATTGCTTCTTGATGGTTATCGGGATACAACCAAATTCTTATTGCATCAGAAGACCAAGATAAAACCATTTTTACATTCCCATATGATACCTTTTCTTTCAAGCGAATGCCTTTTGGATTATGAAATGCACCGGCGACTTTTCAACGGTTTATTATGGCTATTTTCATGGATGTGGTGGAAAACTACCTTGAGGCCTTCATGGTTGACTTTTCGTTTGTTGGAGATTCATTTGATGTCTGTCTTACTAATTTAGACAAGGTGTTGGATTGATGTGAGGAAAAAAAGTTAGTACTCAATTGGGGAAAATGTCATTTCATGGTTGAGGAAAGCATTGTCCTTGGCCATAAAATTTCAAAGCATGGTATTGAAGTGGATAAGTTTAAGATTGAAGTTATTTCCAAGCTTCCACCTCCTACCTCGGCGAATGGAGTCTGGATTTTCTTGGGCCATGCGGGATTCTACCGGATATTTATCAAAGATTTTTCTAATGTGGTGAACCATTTGTGCAAACTCCTCGAGAAAGATGCCAAGTTCCATTTCAATGATGATTTTATGAGAGATTTTGAACAATTAAGCTCAATTTGACAACATATCCAGTCATTATATCTCTGAATTGGAGTTTACCATTTGATCTCATGTGTGATGCAAGTGATGTAACAGTTGGGACTGTGTTGGGGCAACATATCAGCAAAAGTTTCCACCCGGTCTACTATTCTAGTAAGACCATGAATAGTTCCCAAGTCAACAATATCATTAAGGAGAAGGATATACTTGCCATTGTGTTTTTTATTGAGAAGTTCCGCTGGTACTTGATGGGTGCCAAGGTTATTGTGCACACGGATCATGCGGCACTTTGCTATCTTATGAGCAAAAAGGAACCGAAAACTCGTTTGATAAGATGGGTGCTTTTGTTCCAAGAGTTTGATATTGACATCCAAGAGGACCACTTATCTCGTTTGGAGGAGGAGGGGAGGCCACATAATGTCCTTGAGATCAATGAATCTTTTCACGATGAGCAACTCTTGGCACTTTCAATGAAAGAGGTACATGGTTCGCGAATTTAGAAAATTTCCTTGTAAGCGGTATCGTTCAGGAAGAGTTCACTTCAAACCAAAGAAAGAAGATCAATAGGGATTGCAAAGACTACTATTGGGATGAATCATACTTCTTTCGGATTTTCACGGATGGAGTGATTAGGAGATGTGTGCCAGATGAGGAACAAAGTGATATTCTTAGGGCTTGCTATTCTTCACCTTATGGTGGTCATCATGGGGGATCAATAACGGAGGCTAAGGTCCTAAGTTGTGGTTTTTATTGTCCTACTCTTTACAAAGATGCAAATGATTTGGTAAGAAGATGTGATGAATGTCAACTAGCCAGTGGAATTTCAAAGAAACATGTGATGCCCCTTACCACCATTTTGGAGATTGATATCTTTGATGTTTGGGGAATTGACTTCATGGGAACTTTGTGAGTTCTTATGGTAACAACTACATTTTTGTCGATGTGGATTATGTGTCTAAATGGATTGAAGTAGTTTCTTTACCCAATAATGTGGCTAGAGGTGCAGTGGCTTTCATGCAGAGGAACATTTTCACAAGGTTTGGGACTCCGCGGGCAATTATAAGTGATGGAGGATTGCACTTTTCCAACAAAGCTTTTGACACTTTGCTCAGCAAATATGGCGTCACTCATAAAGTGACAACCCCCTATTATCTACAAGTTAGTGGTCAAGTAGAAGTTTCCAACTAAGAGATAAAGTATCTTGTCAAAGACGGGAATGCATATCGATCGGATTGGTCTAAGAAGCTTGATGATGTTCTATGGCCATATAGAACGATTACAAAACACCTATTGAAATGTCTCCATATCGGTTGGTGTTTGAAAAAGCTTGTCATCTCCCGGGGGAATTAGAGCACAAGGAAATGTGAGTCTTGAAGAAGCTAAATCTTGATTGGGATGTAGCCGCTAAATTGCAAGTTGCACATTTGAATGAATTGGATGAACTCCGGTAACATGCGTATGAGAGATCGTCTTTGTACAAAGAAAAGATGAAGTACCTTCATGACAAGTATATTTGGAACAAGGAGTTCAAGGCCGGTTATCTAGTATTATTGTTCAACTCGAGGTTGAGAATATTTCCCGAGAAGCTTAAATCGAAGTAGAGTGGTCCATTTGAAATTGTTAGTATGATGCCATTTGGTGTTTTGGACTTGAAGAACAAGAACAATGAAATATTTTGAGTCAACGGTCACTGAGTGAAGCATTACTTAGTAAAAGTTGGTGAAAGCCACGTGGTGGCGGTTTTTTACTTCAATTGAGGATGTTATGACATTGCGTTGTGCCGCGACATTAAATACAGCATTTCTTAGGAGGCAACACAAGCTCTTTTTCTTTCTTTTTTCTCTTTTAGTTTAGATGTTGTTCATTTTTTTAACAAGATTTGAAGTGTGTTTCACTAATCAATGTTAGGTGTTGAGAGATGGCTTAAGATATGGCATTGCATGGAATTCTGCGGACCATACTTTTCTTTGTGCAGCCGCAAAAGATGGACTGTGGGCAGCAAAAATTTAACTGCGGTCGCATATTCTAACTGTGAACCGCAAATGCAGTGGCAACCCAAGTGCAAAATAAGAAGCCTCTGAAATTTTCTTGCAAAAGTGCGGAGGCAATTTTGCAGCCTATGACACAATTTTACGGCCGCATGAGAGTACGTTCAGAGAGATCATTTAAAACAGGTTCACAGAAGTGCGGCCCTACTTGAAAAACTGAGGACCGCACCACTACAGGCTCTCTATCGATGAGGTAATAAAGTGCACACCGCAGTGGAATTTTGCGGCCATATTTTTCCTATCTCTGACCCGACCCAGGAACAAGTATAAATAGATTAGTAAGTCATCTTTTTACACTTTTCATCATTTCACCTACCAACAGAGCTTTACTGAAGACCCCTTTGCACGCACAGTTGACCACACATAGCCACTCACATTCCAATCATCCTAATTGCACTAGCACATTCTAGTATGCAACACTTCAATCTTCTTTACTTTTTTTTTGAATTTTTGATTTTTAACTTCTTTTTATAGGTCATCTATTTTGCATCCCTTTACCGGTTCCATGTGTGGTAGCTTAAAAATGGGGTATTTGTAAAATCATACTTAGAATGGGTTAGAATTGTTGCCATCATGCCTTTAGTGTATTACCCAGTTAGATTGAAAAAAATTGCATAACCAAATTATCAATGAGCTTCGTACTTAAATGTGCCCATTGATTCTTAATTGTGCGGACCGCATTTGAAATTTTACGGTACATAATTGTTGGTTTTGGCCTCTTGGTTGGTTACATAAGTTCTTCGGCTGCAATTTTATTGTGCAGACTGCAGTAGGAATTTAGCGGCCGCAAAGAGAGGTCCGCACTATCCTCCAGAGAACTTCTTCTATGGGACCTAAGTATTTTTACACAAGTGTGGACCACACTTATAATTGTGCAGACCGCAATTGGATTTCTGCGGCCACAAAAGTGTGTCCGCTCTGTCTTTCAGAGACTTCTCTCTAAATGTCTAATGCCTCAAATTAAAAGTTCATTACGCGCAATGAACTCCCCCTGCTTCTATGCTTTCCCCTTCTGCTATTTTGACTCGTAACTACCTTGTACCGTATGTCAATGACTTGTATAACCACTCTCAATTCTCCTTGTGTCTCAACAGACAATGGTACGATCAAGAGAAAAAGCGGAGACATCAAAGGGTCGGGGTGACCAAGGAAAAGGTAGAGTGCCTTGCCACCTAATATACAGAAGATGATTTCCAAGAAGCAAACAGCCGGCCGGGGGGGAGGACAAAGCTTATCGAACTCTGATTCCTATGTCCAATCTAGGGAGGCCTCTGAAGGTAACCCATTGTCTTAATCTGAAGAGCGCAATGAGGAGCAGTCTCAATGATAGGAGTAGTCTAAGCCCCGACCTGAGTCTTCCACATCTCAGGACACCTCCCAAGGCACAGCAATCAATAGTCATGAGTCCAATGCAGCTACACCCGACTCTGACTCTGATGATTCCTCGATGAAAGAAAAGGGGGAAAGGCTTCAAGAGAAAGAAAGGACCAAGAAGAATTTGGTCTGGGAAGACCGGTTCTTCAGCTACAATGCATTTATTTACTTCAAAAGGGATGGAAAGAAAGATCCCTAACTCATGAGAGGCCATTCCTCATAAAAGACCTAGACAAGTACAATCTAGCAGTCCTTGAGTTGTTCACAAAAAGGAAAGGGCAGATGCAGTTCACTGAAGAGCTGGTTGATGTCAAGGAGCATCTTGGCCGGGAGTTCTACGCCAACACAGCACACATAGTCAAAGGCGCCAAGGTTACCAAAGTGCGCAACCTCAAGGTGAAATTTATCAGTGAAAATTGAATGCCTACCTGGGACTTGAGGATGTTGAGCCAAAGGAGTACCTGGCCAAACTAGCTAAGAAGGAGGAGGTCCGACCGTGGCTTGCTGAGATTCTTACACCAGGGCCTACCCCTCCTTTGATAGGTGTCGGAGTTCCAATATTTTGTAAGACCTTGAGCTTCGAGGAAAAAGGGTGGTAGACATTTGTGTATACTAAACTTTACCCGTGCTTGAATGAAAACAATCTACCTTTGGATAGGGCAGTTCTTGTGGCTTCTATCATGGTCGGGTATCCAATTAATGTGGGTTACTTGATGTCAACCAATATTAATCTAGTAGAACAATAAGGAAACACCTCCTACCCGTACCCCAGCACCATCATGGAGTACTTGACAGATGCAAAAGTGGAGTCCAGACCATTTGACACCAGGATTAAGCCAACTGGCCCCTTTGATTTGTATAAGTTGCAAGACACCAGAAACCCTAGATCAAAAAAGAGCAGCCATCCTCCCACTACTACTAGCCAGTCTGATGAGCCTATAGTAGCAGCTTCCGGTCCCTTTGATATCCCCTCATCTTCATCTGAGCCCCCTACTCATGCTGGGGGCACTGGTTCTAAGCCATCATCATCCCCTACTCCACTATCTATACCAGCTCTGAGGCATGTGCCTCTGCCTACTGGCCCGTTATCTACCATGCGAGTTTCTCATATGTTGGTGAGTCTCAACAACTGGATGCAGACAGCTACATACAAGTTGTTGGATCTATCTAATGCACTTTCTGGGCAGCCCTCTACAAAGCCAGACATTTCTAACACTTTTGGGAAGTTTACTCAAATCTTGACAATCAGAAGCTGATCATGGACACATTAGTTCAGCATGGTGCAATGATCGAGAGGTTGACCAAGCAGGTGAAGTATATGAGGAAGACTCCGTCCAACAAGAAGTCAGTTGAGTCACTACGCTCTAAAGTAAAACAGATAGCTGAGGCAGGTAATTTTCCCTTTGACATGTTGATTGATCCTGCCCAGCCACACCTAACTCAGACTTCTTAGGATGTCCCTACTACTCACGCTGAGGAACCCTACCTTGCATCTAGAACTACTGCTATGGTGCATGACATATTCACATCTCAGGCAGCTCGCATGGATGATGACGACGATATCCATTTAGCTGAGCCGGCTCGGACTGACCCTCATGGTGATACCCAGATGACTCAGGATTCTTAGTTTATTTGTCCCCCTTTGCTCTTTGATTTTGTTTTGTTAAGTATTGAGGACATTCTTACTTTTATTTGGCGGGGCAGGGGGAATTTTATTTAATTGGATGAATTTGATAATATTGGGATGTAATAATTGGACGATTCATTTTCTTAGTTTTAGTAGTTTGATACATTCAGTAGTAATCTATAGTTTTGTTTTGGTAGTGTAAATACTATGATTTTATTTCTTGTTATTGATAATAAGCCTTTGGTTTTCTTAGTGCCATGATTCTTTTCAAAGGTGGTCTCTTGTGTGAAGCGGGTGATTGTTCCCGAGGATGGATAGTGTGACAACTTTCTTAAGGAAATTAGTTTGTTGCATGTTTAGGTTGTAGTAGTTGTAATAGTAAGTAGTAATGAACAAAAACCCTAATCAAGATCTTATATGAAAAAAAGTTTATTTATGCTTCATGTGGTACCAAAATTTTAACTGCATGCTTATGGTTTGAGACAAGGTTGTTGTGAATTATTTTTGAGAAAGTAACTCTGGTAAAGTGACTTTGAGACACTTAAGTTGTCTTTGATAATCATTAGGTTGTTGAGTAGACCATAGAGATCTTCGACTCGATTGTGGTTATTATGGGCTTTAGACTCTATCTTTTTTTTATGGTCTATTTGCATAAGAGGTGAGGTAAAATTGTGCTGCTAGTCCAAGTGCTTGAGTGAATAGTCTAGAACTTGCCCCGAATGTGCTTCAAAGCAAAATTTTAAGTTTGCTTTGGTTTGAAATATGATTGTAGGATTTCCTTAGACATTTTTAGCTTGCAATTTCCACCCTATGATCATTATCCCTAGCCAACCCTCGTTGAGCATGTAGCCTTTCTCTTTTGATAACCCAGCTACAAGCCTTTCATCTTTTGATCATGATCTTCTCTTCGCACCCAAACCTTCATAAGCACTCATATGTAGTACGTGGCTCAAAGAATAAGTTTGGTGGGGGGGGGGAGTTGAGAAATCTAAAAGAGGTACCAAGGCATTAAAAAGAGAGAAAATAAATGATTTCATGAAAGATAAAGAAAAGCAAGTAATGTGAACAAAAAGGAGCCCAAAAAGGGGCAAAAATGGAGATTGACAAAATAGAGTGAGCCAAGTATCACTAGCATAAAATCATGGAAGAAAAAGAATGAAATGGTTAACAAAGAGTGACAGAAAATCTCTCTAGCTTCCAATAAGAAGAAATACCTCCAAGGATTCTATCCATGATGTTCTATGACAAATCTGATCCAAGAAATGATAAATGACGTGTTTAAGGAAGCGTGTAATCACTTGTATCCCATATAGTATCCTACCTTGAACCAAAAGCCTTCATTACAACCCGAAAGAAGTCCTTTTGGAGTCAAACCGAGTATGCTTAAATTAGTGGATATGTACATGAGGGAAAAGTCTATGGTACTTGAAGCTTAACTTGTGACCATCCTTTGTGAGAGAAGAATGAAACTTTGATGCACTTGAAATTAAGTGTTGAATTTTGTAGTGAGTAATGAAAATGGAAGGTAGAAGAGGAATAGGTTGGAGTCCACCATGATCAGCTTGAAAGAACAAGAATCCTTGATGAATGAAGTTAACTCTTGAGGCTCAAATGTCACACTAGAATTCCATGAGATGAGCAAGTTGCACCATTTTGAAAATTTGACACCTTGTTTGGAATGCATGAGTATTGTGGGTAATTGTTGGCCCCAACTGAGTATAAATGACTTCTGGGTGACTCCTTGAAATTATCATAGAATGTGAGAATGAGGGTACTAATCTAGTTGCTTGAGGACAAGCAAAGATTTTAGTTTGGGAGAGTTGAAAAGTGTGGATTGTAACCACTTCTTAGTTCTTGCTATAGTTTTTAGTCCGAAAGTACTAATTGTTTCTCCTAATCTAATGAAAATGGTTGAATTGCAGGTGTATTGAAAAATGTAAGTTCAATGAAGAAAAATGACTTAAAGGGAGACGTTTAAGCCAAATTCAGTAAAGAGGAGAAGTGCTGAGAAAACTGCGGTCCGCAAAAGAAGGAATGCGGCTGCAGTGGAAGAATTGAAGCTTTAGGAACTTTTAGCAGAAGTGCGGTCTGTAGAATAAAATGTACGAACGCTCTTGGCCCGCAAAACATATTCGCACTGACAAGCTTGAAAGATCAGAGAATGATTAGTTGAAAAAGTAAGAAGCCTCCTCAAATGCGGCCCACATAAATTAAAGTGTGGCCGCAAAAGCTGAAGCGAGACCGTAAAACTTCTCCTACTGAAAGTGTATACGGCTAAAATCAGAGAGCCTGATTTTACGGTCATCTCGACGCTTAGAAGGCTCGAAGGCCCGAACTCTGATGTCAATACGTATCAAAGGTCCTCGGCCTTGAGGTCGTGTGTATCGAAGGTCCTCGACTCGAGGCCATGCATATTGAAGATCCTCAACCTCGAGGAAATGCGTATCGAAGGTCCTCGACCTCGAGGTCGTGCATATCAAAGGCCAACATGGAGAGGCGGGAAATTCCCAAGGGGCACGTGGTTAAAGCTGACAAAGTACACAAAATAGTACATGCCCGTACTGTGGCATTAAATGGTTGTACCAACCATATCTCTTTACATTAATGACGCATGTACTATGTTGGAATTCCCCCTCATATATAAATGAGACCCTTGCTACTTTATAAGATATATGATATTCAATACAAAAAGTAAGAACATCCTCTACATTTCCTTCATTAAATTATTTTTTCTCATTTATTGTGCTCTTGAATTATTCTCCATTTAGTACTTGTTATTAATCATAAATAGGCCATTCTAAAGGCCTCCAACACTATTTCATTGTTTTCAATAACCCCTAATAAATCTTCTCAAGCTTGACCTCGAGGCCTACCCGACCACCCTCGAGACTGGTCTCTTTGATACCCGGTTTGCGTAATCTAGTTCATCTCGTCCTTTTTTCATTTTTCTTGCTTCATACTCAGTATCTACTGCCTAAACAACCGGTATTAAAATAGATCACATAATCAAGTATAACTGTAATTACCATTTTCAAGGTAAACTGTTTGGCGCACACCGTGGGGCTAAAAATAATAGTGATTATTTTAATTCTGGTTGTCTAAAAACACAAGTTATTCTTCACACTTTTTCTTGCCCAAGAATCTTCTCTTTCAGGTCAGAGAATGTCTAAATCAGTAAACGCACGTGAAAGCAACAATCTTGAGGATCACGAACCGCAAGAACCCGTGCTCAAACGGGCCAAAGTGCCCACCGCCATGAAAGAACGAACTCAAAGTTGTATACCTAAAGGAACTATTGTGTTCAGAGAGGAAGATGTTGAAGCATGTCCCAACCACATAGCGATGTGCTGGTAATTTCTTTCCTCTTGAATAGCGTTCAAATTAAGCGTGTGCTCGTAGATCAAGGTAGCTCGGCCAATATAATCAGATTTGGGGTAGTGGAGCAACTCAAGCTGCTTGACCGGATCGTACCTGATTCTATTTCCCTCAGAGGGTTTAACATGGAAAGTAAAACAACGAAGGGGGAAATCATCCTCCCAGTCGACGTGTCTGGTAAAGTTCGAGGCACCAGGTTTTATGTCATCGAAGGGGACACGAGATACAACGCTCTGCTGGGAATACCATGGATACACAACATTAGGGCGATGCCATCGACTCTCCACCAGATGTTGAAATTCCAAACCACAGATGGCATAAAAATAGTGTATGGGGAGTAACACGCGGCAAAGGAAATGTTCTCAGTGCATGACGTGGTGCCAGAGCCCATATATTCCACCTCAGAGGAGTCGGAATATAAAATGGTCCCCGAAGATGATGAGGAAGACTTCCTTACCCCTCGAACCTTCGTCGCTCCCGAAGAATCGGACACAACAAGATCAACGGTCGAAGAGCTGGAACAAGTCATTTTGATGAAACACCTACTAGATCGAAAGGTATACCTGGGAACGGGACTAACCCCAGAACTCAGGAAAGAACTCATTCAATTTCTTATTGACAACATTGATTTCTTTGCTTGGTCCCACTTAGATATAATAGGGATCTCCCCCAAAATAACCATCTATCGACTGAACGTTGGCCCCTAGGTTCAAACCGGTGAAGCAAAAAAGGAGGCCTCAGTCCGAGGTAAAGCATGTGTTCATCAAAGATGAGGTAACAAAACTCCTCAAAATAGGTTCCATCAAGGAAGTAAAGTATCCTCAGTGGTTGCCCAATATATTAGTGGTCCCCAAAAAAGGGAACAAATTAAAAATGTGCATAGATTATAAGGACTTAAATAAAGCATGCCCTAAAGATTCATTCCCGCTTCCCAACATCGATAGACTGATTGATGCCACGGCTGACCACGAGACTCTCACCTTTCTCGATGCTTACTCCAAGTATAATCAGATTCAAATGAACCCCGAGGACAGGGAAAAGACTTTGTTTGTCATGAAGTATGGCACATACTGCTACAATGTAATGCCCTCCGGGCTAAAAAAATGCAGGGGCCACGTACCATCGCCTAGTTAATAAGATGTTCGAACATCAGATAGGCAAATCCATGGATGTTTACATTGATGACATGCTGGTTAAGCCTCCGCTCACAGAAGACCATTTGACTCATTTGCAGGAAACTTTTGACATCCTTAGAAGCTACAACATGAAGCTCAACCCCGAGAAATGCGCCTTCGGTGTAGGTTCGGGAAAATTTTTAGGCTTCATGGTATCAAACAGGGGGATTGAAATCAACCCCGAAAAAATCAAGGACATCGAAGAAATCATGGTGGTAAACAACGTAAAGGCCGTATAGTGGTTGACCAGGCGGATAGCGGCGCTGGCCGATTCATCTCGAGGTCATCATATCGGAGCCATCACTTTTTCTCTCTACTCAAAAAGAAAAACAACTTTGAGTGGACTCCAGAATGCTAGTGTGCCTTGGAGGAATTAAAACAGTATCTCTCAATCCCGCCTCTGCTCCAAATCCCAAAGGAGGATGAAATGCTATATTTGTACTTAGCAGTATCCGAGGTAGCGATAAGTGGTGTGTTGGTTAGAGATGAGCAAGGTACACAATTCCCCTTCTACTATGTAAGTCGAACCCTAGGGGATGCTGAAACCAGGTATCCACACTTAGAAAAATTATCTCTTGCATTAATAAGTGCATCTCGAAAATTGAAACCTTATTTTCAAAGCCATCATGTATGTGTTTTAACAACATATCCTCTTAGGAATATATTGCATAAACCTGAATTGGCGGGCCGGCTGGCCAAATGGGCCATCGAGCTCGGGGGGTACAATATTGAATATCAACCCCGAACGGCTATCAAGTCCCAAATCTGGCAGACTTCATGGCTAATTTTACGCCCGCCCTCGTGCCCGAGGTAGAAAAAGAACTTCTGCTAAAAGAGGCCGCATCATCGGGGGTGTAGACCTTATTCACCGACGATGCCTCAAATGTGAGAAGATCCGGGCTCGGCATAGTTCTGAAGCCACTTGTAGGTGGCGTGATTAGACAATCTATAAAAACTGCATAGTTGACTAACAACGAAGCCGAGTATGAGGCTATGATTACAGGTCTCGAACTAGCCAAGGCCTGGGAGCGGAAGCCGTCGACGCCAAGTGTGATTCCCTTCTGGTAGTCAACCAGGCAAATGGGAGCTTCGAGGTTCGAGAGGATATGATGCAACGGTACCTAGACAAACTTCAAACCACTTTTCATCGTGTCAAAGAATGGACTCTGGTACACATACCTCGGAAGCAGAACAGCGAGGCCGATGCACTTGCAAACCTGGGGTCATCTGTCAAAGATGATGACGTACTCCCCGGGCTGTTGTTCAGATATCCAAATCGGCGATCAAAGAAGGCCATGTCGAAATCAACTCCACCAGCCTGACATTGGATTGGAGAAACAAATACATCGATTATTTGGTAAGTGGGAAGCTACCCACGGATCCAAAAGAATCAAGGGCCCTTCATACCAGAGCAGCCCGATTTTCACTCGACGAGAGTAGATCTCTATATAGGAGAACCTTCGATGGGCCCCTGGTAGTATGCTTGGGACCGGGGGACACTAATTACGAGCTCCGAGAAATCCACGATGGCACCTGCGGAAATCACTCTGGTGCCGATTCTTTAATTCAAAAGGTGATCAGAGCAGGTTACTATTGGGACAGCATGGAAAGGGACATCAAAGAATTCGTCCTAAAATGCAACAAGTGTCAGATATTCGCGCCAATGATCCACCAACCCGTTGAACATCTACATTCAGTCTTATCACCATGTTCATTCATGAAATGGGGAATGGACATAGTCGTCCCCCTACCAACGGCACCAGTATATGACTGACTATTTCTCAAAATGGGTTGAAGCACAGTCCTATGAAAAGATAAGAGAAAAAGAAGTCATCGACTTCATATGGGATCACATCATGTGCCAATTTGGGATCCCTTCCGAGATAATGTGTGATAACGGAAGCAGTTCATCGGAGGCAAAATAACAAAGTTTCTCGAGGATCACAAAATCAAAAGAATACTATCAACGACCTATCACCGGTGTGAAAATGGTCAAGCCGAATCCACAAACAAGAACATCATTTGGAACTTGAAAAAGAAGTTAGAAAATGCGAAGGGAAAATTGAGAGAAACGCTGCCCGAAGTACTATGGGCATATCGGACAACCTCTAAATCGAGCACAGGAGAGACGTTGTTCTCTTTGGTGTACTGGTCCGAGGCTTTGATACCAATCAAGATCGGAGAGCCAAGCGCCAGATTCTGACATGCTACTGAAGACTCAAACAATGAGGCCATGACTACGGCCCTCGAACTTTAGACGTGAAGCGAGAAGCTTCACTGGTTCTGATGGCCGCCCAATAACAAAGAATAGAAAGATACTACAACCGAAGAGCAAACCTCCGATATTTTGGAATCATGGACTTAGTATTAAGGAAAGTCACCCAAAGCACTCGAAACCCTAACAAACGGAAGTTAGGCCCAAGCTGGGAAGGACCGTACCGCGTACTCGGAGTAATCGCCAAAGGATCCTACAAGCTCGGCACCATGGAAGGCGAGCAACTGCCAAACCATTGGAAAATATCAATGCTCAAGCGCTATTATTCTAAGGTACGATCCTATCCCTCTCTCCTTCAAGCTTTTACACTAAACAAATGCGCAGATATGCGATTAAAGGGAGTCAAAACATCCCCCAGCTCGAAGGCCTTAGGTTTTAAAGCATGTGTTGCGCTTTTTTTCCCTCGCGTCGGATTTTATCCTAAAATGGGTTTTACCGGCGAGTTTTTTAACGAGGAAAAATCCATAGGCTACCTAAGGAGAACTCACCAAGTATTCAAGGCTTCTCTTCGATCAACCTCGAATACTGAGGGGCATCCCCCCGGGAGATCACTGAAATATGCCAAAGAGCTTTTCGACAGGAGAATGATGTATTAGACCAAACGATTGAATGAACCGTGTCTGTGTAGAATAATCGAACCCTCGATGGAAAAAACATGTATACTTGTACCAAGTAATCATAGAAGTACCTTCTATTATCAAAATATTTCGCACATCAAAGAAGTTTTCCATTTTTACAAGAGACAGCCCCAGGGCAAAAAATTTATCAAGCACTCGGGAACTTCCCTCGACAGTCACTCCACCGAGTCGCAAAACTCGAAACCGTAAGACCTCAGAGCAGGTAATTTTGAGCTCATAAGCCCTCCTCGAGGCAACATCGATTCCAACTCGAGGACTTCCCCCAAATGTCGGTACATCAAGCTATCTAACTCGAAGCCGTAAGACCCCAGGGCCGAAAACTTCGAACTCATAAGCCCTCCATGAGGCAACATCAAGCAAGGCATGTACAAATTTGTAAGACCTTAAAACAGGCATAAACCCCATATCAAAGTCAAGGCTATATATCGAACTTGTAAGACCCAAAAGTCATACCCTCGATATATATGCCATGGCTATCTCACTCGGGGACTAAAACGCTACGGCCAAATACAATGACCACCGACATTAGGATCCGGCTAAACTAACGCAACTCGAAGACGTCCGACTGTTGCCATTAAATCAAAGGCCTCCAATTACTTCAAAAAACTTCAAAAAGAACCGGTTAAAGGTTGTGCCAACCTAAAGCGTAAGAGCCCAAGTCGCCCGCCGCATTAAAGGTTGTACCAACCTAAAGCGTAAGAGCCCAAGTCGCCCGCTGCATTAAAGGTTATGCCAACCTAAAGCATAAGAGCCCAAGTCGCGAGCTAGTCGTAACAAACTTACGCGTAAGAGCGCAAGTCGCCAGCTACGAGTCATACCGACACAAAGCACCTCAGGGGAAATTTGAAAACCTGAGGGTCATTAAGCTCGAGTTAAAACCCGACTCGGAGACTAATCCCGATACGGTTAACTAATGCGCCTCAAGGCTAAAAAAGCGTAAGAGCTCGAGTCGCCCGCTATATTAAAAGCCATATCGACCTTACGCGTAAGAGCCCAAGTCGCTCGCTACGGATTATACCGATAAAAAGCGCCTCAGGGCCAATTTGAAAACCTGAGGGCCGTTGACCTCGAGTCGAAACCCGACTTGGAGACTTATCCCGATACGGTTAACTAATGCGTCTTAGGGCCAAAAAGTGTAAGAGCCTGAGTCGCCCGCTACACTAAAAGTCGTATCGACCTTACGCGTAAGAGCCCAAGTCGCCAGCTACGGGTCATACTGACAGAAATCGCCTCAGGGCTAATTTGAAAACTTGAAAGTCGTTGAGCTCGAGTCGAAACCCGACTTGGATACTAAGACCGATATGGTTAACTAATGCGCCTCAGGGCCGATTTGAAAACCTGAGGGTCGTTGAGCTCGAGTCGAAACCCGACTCAGAGACTAAGCACAAAATGGTTAACCAAAGCGCCTCAGGCCAAAAAGAGTAAGAGCCCAAGTCGCCCGCTACATTAATGTCACGACCCAAACTGGAGGATCATGACCAGCACCCGGGCCATACTTGCCGAGCACCAACAAACATTTTATCTAATCTTATTTATTATCTTTAAGGGCTGACGAGATCAATATAAATGGTAGATATGGATCATGAACAATCACAATGAAAGATAAGGGCATGAACATACATCACATGGGATGACAAGACTGCTAAGAAACTACATATAATGTACGAGCTACAACACTGCCATGAAAGACTATACAACAAAAATTAACCAACAAGGCATACCAAACTATACATGAGTCGACACCTGTCTATGAGCCTCTAAAGGGTCATAAGTGATGCAACATTGCCGGAACAGGGCCCCGAAACACCCATAATATCTATAACAAAAATTCATACCAAGACCACGGCAAGTTCGAAGAAGGGATCTCGCCAACAACTGCTGAACTAGGAAGCCTACTGTGGTGGGGGGAGTTGTGTCTACCTGTCTATCAGGACCTGCAGCACGACATGCAGCGTCCACAAATAAAGAGGACGTCAGTACGAATAAAGTACTGAGTATGTAAGGCATGAAATCATAAGTAAGAACAGTAATGTAAACAGGGATAGAGAATATACAACATGTAACATCTGGGTACCTCTGAGGGCTACTGACATGAAATGCATGATACATACATACATATACATAAACTTTTAAAACATACGCCTCTGTGGGCATCATCATCATCATATCATACCCGGTTGTAATAGGCTCGGTAAAACGTACCCGGCCACGTGGAACTCGGTAAAACCCAACTGATCAGTGGTTGCACAGTAGGTGTCGTACCTGGCCGACTATAGCGCGGCTAGGTAGAGTAAAAAAGATATATATATATATATATATATGTGTGTGTGTGTGTGTGTGTGTGTGTGTATCTATTTTACTCTACTGAGCCGCGCTATAGTCGGTCGGGTATAATGCATGTAGGACTCATTGGAAACATATTCTGAACCTTTCGGAGTGATGTAAGGTCGATATTCTCCGTACACGTTATTAGGACTAAGTCTTCATCAAGAATCTTATAAGATTTAGGAAGTACCAACAACATTTATAACATAATAATAAGAGAAGCAACTCCAACATCAATTATTCCATAAGAAGGGAAACAATGTAAGTACTGCTAGCTCCTAAGAGTAGAGTATCTTTGGAAGCTCGTCCATTGAATTATGTACCATCGGAGTCGTGAAAAAGAAGGAAAGGGATAGCCTCACATACCTTGTATATATACTGCCCAACTTCAAGCTATGCAAACGTCATGATTCCTTAATCTATAATAAGAGAAACGACACTATCATTATCGTTTAAGCGTCGTAACTATTACATATCGACCATAACATATTTTATGATGATACAGACAACACCTCCCTTATACATATGACTTCACACAAGTAAAAATGATCAGAAAACATCCCAAAAAACATCAATAATCATATTGAGCCTCCCAAAATAGTCCACCAACCAACAACATTACTACCAAGCCTTTCGATATATATTTCACAAGTTCTAGCTTCAATGACTTAATCGTAACTTGGATAATCTTAAATACATCTAGAGTAAGAGGTTCCTCACCTTTAAACATAAATAACAACTTCAACTTGACCTTAATTTTCCACGAAATATCCCTCCAATGCTGCCACAACAACAGGGAAGCGAACTAGCAATCAATTAGGATTTTTCGGCACTAGAATCACTTTAGAAGGCTTAAAATCACTTAGGTTTGATATTAAAAACTTGAGAGAGTATTTACATAACATAAACCCTTTAAAAAAACCTCCCACGCGACCTTGAACAACACAAAATGAACAACAACAAGAAGAACAAGAAACTTACTAGCGCCACGGGATTCCCGTCACTTGATTTCTGTTGTTTGCCCTTTGTTTGGGTCTTGAATCTTGAGAGAACCTTAAGAGGGTGTTTTTAGGGTTATAAGGTCTAAACATACTGAAAATTAATGGTTTAAAACGGGTTATAAGCATATTATATATATCCATCTCTCTTAAACCGACTATGTGGGACCCATAGAGAGGTGCTTAGTGCAGTCTCGCAAAAATGTGAATATCTCTCTATTCTGATATTGTATCGATGAACGGTTAAATGCGTTGGAAATTAGACTCATAGATTTTAAATTTTGTGTGTATATCACCCCGTAATTTCAATTATATTGGGATAAAATCTTAGTAACATTTGACCTAAAGTTTAAGTAAAACTATGAACCTAAATTGCGACAACTCTTGTCAACTTTTGTTTCATAACTCGTTTGACTTCAAGACTTATGATACAAATATTATGTGATTCAAATACCTTAAAACATGACCTCTTGATAATATTAATCACCCCTAAGTATACAAAAAATACGGGTTGCAACATCCTTGATTCGTTTAACTTCTAATACTTGTTAATCACCCTTATACACTCTTGTATAATTTAAGACCAATAGGATTAACTTCTTATCATCTCAAAGATAATATCTTCTAATATTTATGTCGATTAACTTATGGCATGAACGAACGTATGTGAATATGGGTTGTAACACCCTCCCCCCGCCCTCCTTAGGAACATTCGTACTCGAATGTAAGGGTTTATGGGAAGCCTAACTCATCGTGGATTCCAACGTAAATTTCCGGCCGAGCTTTTCCCCTATAAAATGGATACTAGACAAACTTTCAAGCAACCCAACGTATTGCCTTGCAAGTCTACATAAAGCATTATGGATATGTATCTGCATATCACCATTGTGTGTTATGGAAGAGTATTCTCAAGCTATTGCTTACCTCATAGACTTGTTTCACCTTCAAATGCATCATGCGTTCCCCTGGCATCCTCGTTATCTTCATTCTGGAACAGGTAAGGGTATTTAGACTTCATCTCCTCTTCTGCTTCCCATGTCATTTCTTCCATGTTCTTGTTCCTCCACAATACTTTGACGGAAGCTACATCCCTTGTTCTCAACTTGCGGACTTGTCGATCTAATATAGCCACTAGCACTTCTTCATATGATAGATCTTCTGTAACTTGTACATATTTGATAGGGAAGACCTGAGAAAGTTCTCCAATAGATTCTTCAACATAGATACATGGAATATCGGGTGGACAAATTCCAATTCAGATGGCAATTCTAACTCATAAGCAACTTGTCCAATTCGTCGAAGAATTTTGTACGGACCGATATACCGCGGACTCAGATTACCCTTCTTCCCAAAATTCATAACACCCTTCATCAGTGACATCCTCAAGAAAACCCAATCACCAATCTCAAACTCCAGATCACGACGTCGGACATCAGAATAAGACTTTTGCATGCTTTGTGCCATCCTCAACCGCTCTTGTATCAGTTTCACCTTTTCAATGGCTTGGTGAACCAAATCTGGCCCATATAGTTCTGTTTCACCGACTTCGAACCATCCAAGTGGTGATCTACATCTCCTCCCGTATAGTGCCTCGTACGGGACCATTTTAATACTGGAATGGTAGCTATTATTGTAGGAAAATTCTATGAGTGGAAGATGGTCATCCTAATTCCCCTTA
>ML388155.1:0-27340 GCA_005239525.1 Nicotiana knightiana | reverse complement strand
ACACATGCTCGTAGCATATCTTCAAGTGTTTGAATGGTACGTTCAGCTTGTCCGTCAGTCTGTGGATGGAATGCAGTGCTGAGATTCACTTGTGTGCCTAAACCCTTCTGAAAAGACCTCCAAAAGTTAGCTGCAAATTGCGCTCATCGGTCTGATATGATAGATATCGGCACACCATGAAGCCTAACAATCTCCTTGATATACAACTTTGCATAATCTTCAGCTGTGTAAGTTGTCTTAACTGGTAGAAAATGGGCACATTTTGTAAGTCGATCAACTATCACCCATATGGAGTCAAACTTATGATAAGAGCGAGGTAATCCAATAATGAAGTCCATATTAATCACCTTCCATTTCCAGGTCAGAATCTCAATATTCTAAAGCAATCCACTGGATTTCTAATGTTCGACTTTTACTTGTTGACAATTAGGACACTGGGCTACAAATTCTGCAATAGACTTTTTCATGTTATCCCACCAATACTGCTCCTTAACATTATGATACATCTTTGTCGAGCCGGGATGGATGGAATGTCAGGATTGATGAATCTAAATCATAATCTTCTCTCTCAACCCTGCCACATCAGGCACACATAATCGGCCCTGGTATCTCAATACCCCATCTACTCCGATCTCAAAAGCCATAATTTTACATTGTTGAATGCTCTTTCTCAATCGTACTAAGGTAGGATTTTCATATTGTCGTGCTTTTACCTCGGCTACCAAAGATGATTCTGATGTATTATGTACAGTAACCCCTCTATCATCAGAGTCTAACAATCTAATTCTCATATTGGCTAGCTGATGAAGCTCTTTAGTCAACCCCTGTCTACCTACCTCAATGTGTACTAATCTTCCCATTGACTTACGACTAAGAGTGTCTGCCACAACATTGGTTTTACCAGGATGGTACAATATCTCGACATCATAATCTTTAAGTAATTCAAGCCACCTACGCTGCCTCAAATTCAACTCCTTCTGCTTGAAGATGTATTTCAAACTCTTGTGATTTGTGTAGATGTCAACATGGATGCCGTATAAGTAGTGCCGCCATATCTTCAAAGCATATATTACTGTAGCCAACTCCAAATCATGAGTGGGGTAATTATTTTCATGCTTCTTCAATTGTCTTGATGCATAAGCAACCACCTTCCCATGTTTCATCAATACACACCCCAAACCTATACCTGAGGCATCACAATATACCACAAAACCTTTTGTTCCTTCTGGAAGAGTGAGCACTGGCGCAGATGTCAATCGATTCTTTAACTCCTGAAAACTTCGTTCACAAGCGTCAGACCACTGGAACTTAGTAGCTTTCTGTGTTAACTTAGTCAATGGTGTTGATATAGAGGAAAACCTTTCTACAAATCTCCTATAATATACTGTTAGCCCCAGGAAGCTACGAACTTCTGATGGTGTTGTAGGTCTCGACCAATTCTTTACTGCATCAATATTTTGAGTGTCGACACTAATTCCCTCGTCTATCACATGGCCAAGGAATGCTGCTGAGTTCAGCCAGAATTCACATTTGGAGAGCTTAGTATATAACTTACGATCCTGAAGCGTCTGTAATACTAACCGCAAGTGGCATGCATGTTCCTCCTCTGAACGAGAATACACCAAAATTTCATCAATGAGTACGATCACGAACATATCAAGATAGGGCTTGAATACAGTATTCATGAGATCTATAAAAGCTGTTGGGGCATTTGTTAGCCCGAACAACATCACCAAGAACTCAAAGTGCCCATATCTTGTACGGAAGGTCGTCTTTGGAATATCCTTCTCCTTAACCCTCACCTGATGCTACCCTGAACGTAAGTCAATCTTGGAAAAATACTTGGCATCCTGGAGTTGGTCAAACAGGTCATCAATCCTTGGAAGTGGGTACTTGTTCTTTATAGTAAACTTATTCAACTATCGATAATCAATACACATCCTTAACGACCCATCTTTCTTCCGCATGAACAGGACTGGCGCACCCCAAGGTGAAGTGCTAGGCCTAATAAATCCTTTACCCAGGAAGTCCTTCAACTCTTGCAACTCTGTCAGGGCCATCCTATATGTAGGAATAGATATGGGTTGAGTGTCAGGCAACACATCAATGCTAAACTCAATCTCCCTTTCAGAAGGAAGATCTGGGGGTTCATCTGGAAAAACATCTATAAATTCATTGACCACGGGGATGGATTGTAGAGTAGGCGGATTCGCCTCTGCATCCCTAACGTGAACGAGATGATAAATGTAACCTTTTGAGATCATCTTCCTTGCCTTAATATAGGAAATAAACCTACCTTTTGGTGTAGCAATGTTCCCTTTCCACTCGATGACAGGTTCATCAGGAAATTAAAACCTAACTATATTCATACGATAATAAACATTTGCATAGCATGAGGATAACCAGTCCATTTCCATTATCACATCGAAATCAACCATTTCTAATTCAAATAAATTCGCCGAGGTTTGATGACTAAAAATAATCACTGTGCAACCTCTATATAACCTTCTAGCAATCACAGAATCTCCTATAGGAGTAGATACTGCAAGTGGTTTACTTATCAATTCAGGTTCAACGCCAAACTTATTAGCCACAAAGGGTGTAACATATGATAATGTAGATCCCGGATCAATCAACTCATATACATTGTAAGAAAACACAGACAATATACCTGTAACAACATCCTGAGACGACTCAAGATCCTGTCGACCTACTATAGCATAGGTTCAATTTTGAGCACCACTCGAACTCGGCACTACACCTCTACCTCTACCACGACTTGTCGACTGCTAAAAACCCTGTGCTAGAGGTTGAACTGATGAGGAAAAACCAGACACAGATCCAGTTTGCTAAGCCATACCACCACATTCTCTGTTAGGACAATCCCGCATCATATGGCCAGGCTATCCACAAGAATAGCATGCATCAGAACCTAGATGGCACAGTCCAAAGTGGGCCTTGCTGCAATGATCACAACGAGGTGTTGGGGGTCTCGTCTGACTAGTATCCCTATGATATTGTGAGCTTGATTCCCGTGAACTCTGATCTGGACCAGAATAGGTAAATCGATCATACCGAGGCCTCTGAAATTGTGGAGGAGCACTAGCTACAGGTGGCGCTGAACTCCTCGAAGACTGGGGCCTAACACTACCTTTGAAGTCATGAGAATACCCTAAAACTCTCGCCGGCTTATGTTGGCCCCTATCCTGCTCCCTATCTTCCCTTTGCTGGCGCTTACGATCCTCTAGGGTCTGGGCATAAGCCTGAATACGGGAAATATCCATGCCCTCCACCAAGGAGGCTGTCGTGCACTCATTTATCAGATGTGGTCCCAACCCGTTCATGAACATATGCACCCTATCACTCATTTAGGTCACCATATGGGGAGCATACCTTGCTAAAGAATCGAACTGCATATTATACTCTCGCACACTCATAACCTTGTCTAAGGTTCAAGAACTTATCAGCTCTAGCTCGTCGTATCTCAACTGGCAAATAGTGACGAAGAAAGGCCTCAGACAATTCCTTCCACACAGCCGGATGGGCGTTCAGACCCCTGGATCTCTCCCAACTATCATACCAGAAAACCGCTAAATCCCGTAACCGATAAGAAGCCAACTCTACTGCCTCTGTATTTGTAGCATGCATAACCCGCAGTGTATGATGAATCTGGTCAATAAAAGTCAGCGGGTCCTCCTTGGGGTCTGATCTGGTAAACACTGGAGGGTCTAGATTAATAAAATCATGAACTCTGCACTATCTGGTTTGTCAACAGCACCGGTATTCTGCCTCTGAGCCTAAGCAGCTACTAAGCTATTCAATAACTGCACCACACTCCGCATATCCTAGTCTATAGGGCCAGACAGAGGAACTGGTGGTGCTGGGTGCCTCCTAATATCCTCTGGATGAGACGAAGTAGATGAGGTATGAGAAGGCATCTCACTTTGAGCCTCCCTTTGGCCTGCTCTGGCTTGAGGCACCTGACTGGTACCCTCTCCCACAGCTATATCAAGCCGTCTACTAATCTCTTGCTTCCTAGTCAAAGGCATCGCTTAAAGAACACAAGGTTAATATTAGATACGAATACTAAAGACTCAAATCTACGCACGATCTACATCCAAGAAGAAGGTAACAACCCTAGATGTCATGTAGTCTCCCGATTATAAATGTGGCGCGCTACACATCTATAATCAAGACTCTACTAGACACGGCTCATAGACAACCCCTAGGACATACTTGCTCTGATACCAAGTTTGTCATGACCCAAACTGGAGGATCATGACTAGCACCCTGGCCATACTTGCCGAGCACCAATGAACATTTTATCTAATCTTCTTTATTATCTTTAAGGACAAGACTTCTAAGAAACTACATATAAGGTACGAACTACAACACTGCCATGAAAGACTATACAACAAAAATTAGCCAACAAGGCATACCAAACTATACATGAGTCGACACATGTCTATGAGCCTCTAAAGGGGAATAAGTGATGCAATATTGCCGGAACAGGTCCCCGACATACCCATAATATCTATAACAAAAATGCATACCAAGACCACGGTAAGTCCGAAGAAGGGATCTCTCCAACAACCGCTGAACTGGGAAGCCTACTATGGTGGGGGGCTGTGTCTACCTGTCTATCAGAACCTGCAGCACGACGTGTAGCATCCACAAATAAAGAGGACATCAGTACGAATAAAGTACTGAGTATGTAAGGCAGGAAAGCATAAGTAAGAACAATAATGTAAAGAGGGATAGAGAATATACAACCTGTAACATCTGGGTACCTCTGAGGGCTACTAACATAAAATGCGTGATACATACATACATATACATAAACTTTTAAAACATACGCCTCTGTGGGCATCATCATATAAAACCCAACTGATCGGTGGTTGCACAATAGGTGTCGTACCCGGCCGACTATAGCATGGCTCGGTAGAGTAAAATAGATACACACACACACATATATATATCCTCACCTTGCAGTAGGAAGGTGTTCGTTGTTGGGATGGGTTCAAACTGGACTGAAGGGAGGAGGAAAAAAAGAGTCCTCTCTTCCTGGTCCTATCGAACCAGACACTGAATACCTGGGGATTCATCATTGGCTAGGGCTTTCGAATCAAAGCATGGGCATCTGCTATTAAGAGGGAGCAGTAGATCGTCGATTGAAGAGCCAGGTCAGTAAACTCCTATTGGGACTTCTATTGATTATTAATTCGACTCTAGGGCCTCCTAGCAGCAAACTAGTCTAAAAAAAGGGGCCCCCATAGAGAGGCACACACACACACACACACACACATATATATATATATATATAATGCATGTAGGACTCATTGGAATCATATTCTGAACCTTTCGGAGTGAAGTAAGGTCGATATTCTTCGTACACGTTATTAGGACTAACTCTTCATCAAGAATATTATAAGAATCAGGAAGTACCAACAACATTGATAACATAAGAATAAGAGAAGCAATTATTCCATAAGAAGGGAAACAATGTAAGTACTGCTAGCTCCTAAGAGTAGAGTATCTTTGGAAGCTCGTCCATTGCATTATGTACCATCGGAGTCGTGCAAAAGAAGGAAAGGAATAACCTCACATACCTTGTATATATACTTCCCAACCTCAAGCTATGCAAACGTCACGACTCCTTAATCTATAATAAGAAAAATGACACTATCGTTATAGTTTAAGCGTCGTAACTATTATGTATCGACCATAACATATTTTACGATGAAACGGACAGCACCTCCCTTATACATATGACTTCACACAAGTCAAAATGATCAGAAAACAACCCAAACAACATCAATAATCATATTGAGCCTCCCAAAATAGTCCACCAACCAACAATATTACTATCAAGTCTTTCGATATATATTTCACAAGTTCTAGCTTCAATGACTTAGCCATAACTTGGATAATCTTAAATACATGTAGAGTAATAATTTCATAACCTTTAAACATAAATAAAAACTCCAACTTGACCTTAATTTTTCACGAAATATCCCTCCAATGCTGCCACAACAATAGGGAAGCGAAACTAGCAATCAATTAGGATTTTTCGGTACTAGAATCACTTTACAAGGCTTGAAATCACTTAGGGTTGATATTAAAAACTTGAGGGAGTATTTACAGAACATTAACCCTTTAAAAAAACCTCCCACACGAGCTTGAACAACACAAAATGAACAACAACAAGAAGAAAAAGAAACTTACTAGCGCCACGGGATTCCCGACACTTGATTTGTGTTGTTTGCCCTTTGTTTGGGTCTTGAATATTGAGAGAACCTTAAGAGGGTGTTTCTAGGGTTCTAAGGTCTAAATATACTGAAAATGAATGACTTAAAACGGGTTGTAAGCATATTATATATAAATATATCCATCTCTCTTAAACCGACTATGTGGGATCCATAGAGAGGTGCTTAGCGCAATCTCGCGAAAATGTGAATATCTCTCTATTCTGATATCGTATCGATGAACGGTTAGATGCGTTAGAAACTAGACTCATAGATATTCAATTTTTTGTGTAGATCATCTCGTAATTCCAAGTATATTGGGATAAAATCTTAGTAACATTTTACCTAAAGTTTAAGTAAAACTATGAACCTAAGTTGCGACAACTCTTGTTGACTTTTGTTTCATAACTCGTTTGACTTCGAGACTTATGATACGGATATTATGTGATTCAAATACCTTAAACACGACCTCTTGAGAATATTAAGCACCCCTAGGTCTACGAAAAATACGGGTTACAACATCCTTGATTCCTTTAACTTCTAATACTACACTCTTATATCATTTAAGAACAATACGATTAACTTCTTATCATCTCAAAGATAATATCTTCTCATATTTACGTCGACTAAATTATGGAATGAACGAACGTACTTGAATATGGGTTATAATAATTAAAAGTCGTATCGACCTTATGCGTAAGAGCCCGAGTCGCCACCTACAGGTCATACCGACCCAAAGTGCCCCAGGGATGATTTGAAAACCTGAGGGTTGTTGAGCTCAAGTTGAAACACGACTCGAAGACTAAGCCTGAAACGGTTAACTAAAGCGCCTCAAGGCCAAATGTGTAAGAGCCTAAGTCGCCAGCTACACCGAAGGTCGTACCGACCTAAAGCATAAGAGCCCAAGTAGCCAGCTTAAAAAGCCACAGGGCCAATTTATGACCCCAAGGGTTTCATCTCGAATTCCAATTCATCAGGCTAACTATCGGCAAGCAAATCAAACCAAAGAACCTTCCACATATATATGTGCATTACAAATACATATTTACATTACTCCCTCAGGAGTCTTATGCAAACAACGAAGAAAAAAATCTTGTCTACTCTTGAGACCAGCTCCCTCAAAGGCCCCTCGGACCAGCTCCCACGGTGGCCTTCAAATATCAGCATCACAGTCTATACTAAAAAGCAAAGGAAAGACAAGAAATGACGAAGAACAGAAGCCTTTATATATAGTGAAGGTTCACAGAGTTGTATCTACAAGGCTCATGCCTGGAGCTCTTACACAAAAAAGAGAACGAACGAAAACCTAATCTGCCACCGGGGTTGTGCCTCCAACGGCTCCCTCAGAGTTTGTGCTTTCGGCAGCTTAGCCTTCGCCCCACAGGTCTTCAACATCCTCTTCCTCCTAGGGGACTTTGCCCTCATCTTCATCATCTTCCGAGCCACTGCTTGAATCGTCTTCAGAAGCAAGCAGTGCCTCCGAGTCCTTTTCTAGGGTCTTCGCCCTCTCGATCTCAGCAGACAAATCGATGCCCCCTGCATGTATACCCTCGAGAGCCTACCTCCGGGACTTTAATTGGGCATGCCCCAAGGCCCCGATCATTTTTTAGCTCGGGGACTAACTATAAGACCTCGATGAAGCAAAATCAATCTTATAAGATCTCAGCGGTAAGCATCAAAATTCAAATCACAAAAACAAAGACAAAGACAAAACAAAATATCTCTTTTATATAAATGATGGTACTAAGGTACATTTACAACTCTCCCACAGGGAGCCTTTTTTGAGACCTAGGCTGTTGTTATTATCGGGGACTTCGTCTTCTTCCCCTCGGGGATTTTGCCTTCATCAACCCCCTCAAGATTAGTATCCTCGCCAGCTCTTTTCTCTTCATCTTCGACATCGGCCTCATCGTCGGTAGAAAGAAGGAACTTGGCATTAATCTCGTATGCCTTAGCCTACTCTATCTATTCCAAGAGACCAAAGCCCTTATCATGAATATCCTCTAGGTTCTCCCTCCAAGATTTGCATCGGGGATGATCAATGTTTCTTCGCTATCGATCGAAAGCCTCCCCCTCAACTCCTTCTGAACATCGGTATCATCTGCAAGACAGTGCCCATTGCCTTCGGCGTATTTTCCATCGTCTCACAAATGGATTTCCGGACCAAGAAAAGCTTTGGCTACGCTCTTGCCAGTATCACGACAAGGCATGTTACCCCCTAAATTAGGAAAGCACTCAAGAACTTTAAGTGGGAGGATATTAAGACTCCCACGGGAATTTTCACCTAAAAAATATATATATGTGAAGTTACTTGGACTCGGATTCAGGGAAAAGAAGGATTAGTGAAGCATTTCCCAACATTGAAATTTATCTGCGACAAGAGGGAGTATTTTCGAGTTCTCTTATCTCTGCCAAGGAATGGCCCGACCGGCTCTATAGATAGCTATATCTCCTTCAGATGGAGGGATCCTCACTTGCACCGCCTTCTCCCAATAGAAATCAGCCTTCGCCTTTTCAATATCGGTCACCAGACCGACAGATCGAGGCGTGGGCTGGCATCAGTCTACTGCAGATGAGGATTTATCAACCTCAAAATCAGATAACGTTTCATAGGGTCCGAGGAGGCACTCCTCAGCGCGAGCGGGAACTGCCGTTTCGCTCTTAGAAGAGCATGGAGAAGAAGGGATTTTCTCTTTTTGAAGGACCGTCTTAGAAGTTTTGACCATGACTGTGTTAAAATTTCAGAACAAGAAGAAGAAAACTGGTGAAGAGATGAAAGAGAAAGCTGCTAAGTAGAGGTTTATAGATGTTGCAAAGGGTGAAAATTTGAAAAATAAAGGTTGGAATATTTATAGAGGTTTTTCCAAGCGTGTTGGAGAAGTTGAAAGGGCGGCAAATAGCGGTTCAGGGACTTTTCAAGAACCGTGATCTGTGCACTTTTCGTCACATCAGTTGATGACCTCACGCAACTGATGTCATAATGGAGATATCGAAGAGCCAAGATTTCAAGACTGTTCCTTATCATTTCATTCTAAGGAACGCGGTGACTATCTGTATACGGCAAAACGGGGGAGGCCCGATTTTTAGGCTTCTGCAGCAGTTCGAGCCTTGACCTTGACCGTATTTAAGCAGCATCTGAAGTTTAACCCCGAGGTTTACCCCTCGAGGGAGCATATCGAAGGTCCTCGACCTCGAGGAAGTACAAATCGAAGATCAACATGGAAAGGCGGGAAACTCCCAAGAGGCACGTGGTTAAAGCTGACAAAATACACAAAATAGTACAAGCTCGTACTGTGGCATTAAATGGTTGTACCGTGGAATTAAATGGTTGTACCAGTCATATCTCTTTGCATTAATTACACATGTACTATGTTGGGATTCCCCCTCATATATAAAAGGGACCCTTTTCATTTTGTAACACACATTATATTCAATACAAGAACAAGAACATCCTTTGCTCCCTAGCTAAAACATTCTCTACAATTGCTTCATTGATTTATTACTTCTCATTTATTGTGTTCTTGAATTATTCTTCGTGTATTACTTGTTATTGATCATAAATAGGCCATTCTTAAGGCATTCAATATTGTTATACTATTATCGATAGCCCTTAATAAAGTTCTGGAGCTCGAGCTCGAGGCCCTTCCGACCACCCTCGAGACCAGTCTCTCTGTTACCCGATTTGCGTAATCTTGTTTCTTTTTGTTATTATTTCATTTTTCTCACTTCACGCTCAGCATCTACTTCCTAAACAACTGATATTAAAATAGATCACGTATTTTTAGAACCACATAATCAAATATAATTGTAATTACCATTTTCAGGGCAAACAGTCACAAACCAAGTTTGTGCCCATCAATCTAGCTTCACTGCGGCTCAAACTATCCAACCAAAGAACGACATCGCCTCCCATATAAGACTTCATACGGAGCCATTTGGATACTCGATTGATAGTTGTTTTTGTAGGAAAACTCTGATAGAAGTAGAAATTGGTCCCACTGACCCGCAAAATCAATAAAGCATGCCCTCAACATGTCCTCAAATTTGAATGGTCCGCTCAAACTGCATGTCTGAGGGTAAAATGCGGTACTAAATTCAATCTACGTGCCCAACTCACACTGCATAGCTCTCCAAAAGTGGGAAGTGAACTGCGTGCTATGGTCTGAAATGTTTGAAATGGGCATCCCGTGCAGGCGGATAATCTCCCTGATGTAAATTTGAGAAATCTGCTCAGAAGAGTAGGAAGTCATAACCGGAATGAAATGTGCGGACTTAGTTAACCGGTCCACGATGACCCAAATAGCATCATACTTTATCAATGTTTGTGGTAAGCCTACCGCAAATTCCATAGTGATGTGCTCCTAATTCCACTACGGTATCACTAACTTCTGAGTCAAACCACCCGGTTTTTTATATTCATTCTTTACCTACTGACAATTCAAGCACCGAGAGACATGTACAACAATGTCTTTCTTCATCTTCTGCCACCAATAATGCTGCTTCAAGTCATATTACATCTTCGTGACAACTGGGTGAATAGAATACCGTGAACTATGGGCCTCCTCAAGGATCAACTCTCTCAAACAATTAATATTTGGAACACAAATCCAGCCCTGGAGCCTCATAACATCATCATTCCCAATCAAAACCTTCTTGGAACCACCTCGATGTAGCGTGACTTTCAACAAAAACAAGTGAGGATCATCAAACTGGAAAGCCTTGATGTGCTCCACCAAGGACGAATTTGCCACAACATAAGCAAGAACCCTACGAGGCTCCGAAATATCCAACCTCACAAACCATTTAGCCAAAGACTGAATACCCATGGACAATGGCCTCTCTTCTACTGGTAAAAATGTCAAGCTACACGTGCTCTATGCCTTCCTAGTCAAGGCATCAACCACTATATTAGCCTTCCCGGATGGTACAATATGGTAATATAATATTTTTTCAATAAATCTAACCATCTCCGCTGCCTCAAATTAAGATCCTTTGGCTTGAACATGTGTTGGGGACTCTGACGATCAGTGTATACCTCACATGGCACGCCATATAATTAATGTATCCAAATCTTGAGTGCATGCACAATAGCTTATAACTTTAAATCATGCATGAGGTAGTTCTTCTCATGGATCCTTAGCTAACGAGATGCATAAGCAATCACTCTACCATCCAACATCAATACCGCACCAAGTCCAATACGTGATGCATCATAATACACAATTTAAGACCTTGAACCTGTGGGAAACACCAATACGGGATTGTAGTCAAGCAGTCTTGAGCTTTTGAAACCTCTCCTCACACTCATCGGACCATCTGAAAGGAGAACCATTCTGGGTCAACTTGGTCAATAGAGTTGAGATAAATGAAATGGAAAAAGGCCAAAATTGTACCCCTACTATTGAAAATTAGTCACGTTAATACCCCGTTCTACTTTCCGTCCAAAATAATACATGTCGTTACTACAGTAGATAAATTTGTACCTAAATCTAACGGATCTCCTACGTGGCAACCGGGAGCCCCAAAATAATGTGCCAACTGGGATTTTTACCCGCCCACCCTTATAATAACCCACCCCACCTTATAATAACCCACGCCACCTTATAATAACCCGCCCCACCTTTAATTAGTCCCCCTCATAAGCCTTTCAGCTGATGAAAAATAGGGTTCAGGCACAAATTGCACAAATTCTCTTTCTTCTCGTTTGCTCGACTCTATCCTCTTAGGGAAGATTCAATGTCACAGAGCAGTACTTCCTCTCAGAGAAGGTGTCGATGTGGTATTCTAGCCAACCATTTCACATCAACCACTCCCTCTAACCCTAGTAGGAAATTTTACAAATGTGCATGCCCTAAGGTAAGGTGTCGATGTAAATTTGTCTAATCTTTCTACTATATCTAGATGTTTTGATGTGAAAAAAGTTGAATCTTTTAATTGTTTCTTTGGCAGAAATATTCATGTGGTTATTTCGAATGGGAAGATGACATATCCGCGGATGGTTCCCAGATTGAAATAAGAGAATTGAAGTCGTCTTTGAATGTCATTACGATTGAAAGAGATAAGTTGAGCGAAAAAATAATTGACATGGAAGTCATGAAAAAATTTCAAGCTGCTAAAGTCAAAAAAATGGAAGAAAGAGTGTACAACTAATGATGATGATAATTGGTTCTTGGGCAATGTTTGTTGGATTCTTTGCTGTCTGGATAATGAAGTAGATTTCATTATGGTTCTTCCTTGTTTAGTTGACTATTTAGTTAATTATCATTGTGTACTGAATTGACATGTATTACTTAGTTTAGTAGGGAACTAGTTTCTTAAGAATTGGAGTATCTCCAATTAGAATGATACTCCAATTGGAGATGTAACTGTGGTGTGCTTCTATTTTTTGGACTGAAATGGTGAATGAATGAAAACATATTACCTCAAAGTCTTCGACCAAATTTACAAACTCAATGAGAACATATGAAATGATGAAATGAATATGACGGTTAATAATAGTTAGTAACAGTTAATCAGCAGGTGTTCAATATATATTGACGGTTCGTAGGTGTTAATCACATCATGTTATAGCAATAGTTACATATTTACCATACCCATATGTGTTCAATCTAAATTAACAAGAATAATGTCATAGTACATTAGAAAAGGGAAACCAACTTTCATAACATTCCAGGTGAGTTAACTAACATTCACAGCAAAGGTAACATTAGAAAAAGGAAAACCTGCTATTAATAACATTGACAGCAAATTAATAACACCAACTGTTTTACCATTTACCACACCAACTGTCATAACATTCATAACACCAACAGTGATAAATGTATTGTCATAACATCAATTACATCAACCAGCAAAATAAAATCAACCAGCAAAAAAATGTGTTGTCATAGTAGCAATTACATCGACCAGCAAAAATAACAACAACATTGTCATAGCAGTAATTTGTAACGACACGGCCGGTCGTTCTGAGAGTTTAGCCCCGTTTCCCATATGTTTGCTTTCATTTTGTGTGGTTCAACTCTTGTGTGTTTTGTTGGGTTGGTTGGTTCGGCTTCGGAGTGGTCGTGGTGAGAAATGAGACACTTAGTCTCTTAACTTGGTTCAATAGTGGAAAAGTCAACCGAGAGTTGACTTATTGGTAAACGACCTCGGAATATAGATTTTATGGTTCGGATAGCCTCGTTAGGTGATTTGGGTCTTAGGAGTTCGGGTGATGTCTGGTGTAGAGTTAGGCTTGAATTGGCGAAAGTTAGTTTTTGGCGATTTTCAGCCGGCAGTGGAAAATAGGATATCTGAGTCGGAATGAAATTCTGAAAATTGGAGCAAGTTCGTAGTGTCATTCTGGATATGTGTGAAAATTTTCAGGTCAATCGGAAGTGTTTTGGATGGTTTCGACATCTTGGGGAAATTTAAAATTTTCAAAGTTCATAGGCTTGAAATTGATGTGATTTTGGTGTTTTTGTGTTGTTTTTGGTGTTTCGAAGGCTCGACTAAGTTTGAATAAGGTTATGGGACTTGTTGGTATTTTTGGTTGGGGACCCGAGGGTCTTGGGATTGATTTCGGATGGTTAACCGAGGTTTGGACTTGGGAATTTGCAGCAAAGCTGCTACTGGTGCCATTTTACTGGTGTGGCCGCACCTGCGGATGGGGAGATGCAGGTGCGATGGCTGCAGGTGCGAGGACCATGCGCAGGTGCGGAGTTTGGCAGTTTGTGAAGGGGTCGCAGGTGCGGATGGGTGGCCACACCTGCGGAAGCGTAGCTGCGAAGAGGTAGTCGCAGGTGCGCAAAGTGGAGACTTAAGTCAAGTGCGCAGATGCGCACCTGGGACCGCAGGTGCGGGTCCGCAGGTGCGCATAAGTGGCCGCAAGTGCGAGACCACTGGCCAGAGAGTATAAAAGGGTGCCTTCGTGAAATTTCACCCATTCTTCACCATTTGTGGACGGGTTTGGAGATTTGAGCAGTGTTTTTCAGAGGAAATTGAAGGTTATAGATAGGGTAAGTTACTTGGACCTCGTCTCTTGTGTTTGTGATGATTTTTCTACTGTTAATCATGAAATGGGTAGGAATTTAGGGAGGAAAATGGGTAACTAGGGCTTGTGATTAAGAGACTTTAAAATGAGAATTTGAGGGCTCATTGGGACTCTGATTCCAGTGTTCTTGGTATGTATAGAATCGTGGGAGGATGAGGATTCTCGTGGTGTTAATTTTATCGAATTCCGAGATGTGGGCCCGAGACCGGATTTGGCCAATTTCGGGATTTGTGCCTAATTTGATAATTTTTTATTGGGGTTCGTCTCCCTAGCATATTTTGATGTTATTGATCTGATTTGTGATAGGCTCGGAGCATTTGGGAGCCGATTCGAGGGGAAAAAGCATCACGTAGTAGTTTTCGGGCCGATTTCAGGTAAGTAATGATTGTAACTCTAAACTTGAGGGTATGAAACCCCTACATTTTATATTGTTTTTGGTAAATGAGGTGACACACATGCTAGGTGACGAGCGTGTGGGCGTGCACCGATAAGGATTGTGACTTGGTCCGTCCCGTAGCGACTATTAAGTTGTGTATTCGATTCGAAACCTTACGACATCCTGTATTTTAGAAATTTATACTTATTTATGGGTTGTGAGCCATGTTTGGGGCCTCGTGCCGACCTATTTAGACCCTTAGGGGTATTTTTACACTATTCTCACACCATCCTGATAGAACATTTGTGAACTCAGTCATGTTTACCACTTGTTGTTATTTTCATTGTTATCATACTGTCTTGAAACTCTGAGAGGTATTTTGGGTTGAGTCCTGTGAGATGAGATGAATTGCACGAGTGGCTTGTGAGGATGACTGAGTGAGGCCGAGAGCCGAGTATTCGAGCTTAGTTATGTATCGGGCTGCACGCGGCAGCAATATATATATTATATATACTACATATGGATCGGGCTGCACGCCGCAGCAATATAGATTATATATGGATCGGGCTGCACACCGCAGCAATATACATTATATATGGATCGGGCTGCACGTCGCAGTAATATATATATATATATATATATATATATATTGGATTGGGTTGCACGCCGCAGCAATATAGCGCTTGGGCCGTAGGATCCCCTCCAGGAGTCTGTACACCCCCAGTGAGCGCAGTCGACTATTATATGGATCGGGCTGCACGCCGCGGTGTATGTTATATGGATCGGGATGCACGCCGCAGCAAAATATATATATATATATATATATATATACATATTGGATCGGGATGTACGCTGCAGTGATTGTTATAGGGTACCTGATGACTGAGAGTGCTGAGTATGAGCATTGACTTATGAGTAGAGTCCCGAGTGACTGAGAGGCTTGCCCGAGAGGCTTTATTTGTGAATGACACTATGCCCGAGTGGATGATATTTTTATGAAACTACCATTTTCACTATTCTTTACACTGAGCCTCTTTGATAAATGTTGACTAATGTTTTATACAAGTTTAAACGGAAAAACTGGAGTTTTGTGAAATCTTTGGTAAATGTGGACTCTTGACTTGAACTATTACCTTTATTGGTACTTATTTTTGTGAAACTATAAAGTTTAAATGCTCGTCATTGCACTCAAGTTTTTAGATACTTTGGATACTTACTGAGTTGGCGTACTCACGTTACTCTCTGCACCTTGTGTGCAGATTCAGGTACCGGGGCAGAGTGATAGTTGAGCTACCCCATTTGGATCATTGTTCGGAGATTGTGAGGTAGCTGCTCGGCGTCCGCAACCTACTCTTTCTCCTTCCTACTCTGTCATTTTACTTTACATTCCCAGACTTGTTGTAGTAGAGGATTTGTATTAGACTGTATCACCTCTTAGGTGCTCATGACGGTTGAATCCAGATGTTGGGGTTGTGTTTAGATGTTCTAATCATTTTTATTGTTTTGAAATGCTTAAGAAACAAAATTATTATGAAAAATTCGGATCTTTGATGTATTAAATGGAAAATCATTGTGTTATTTTCAGTGAATAGGCTAACCTAGTATCACGATAGGCGCCATCACGGCCAATTTAGGTTTGGGGTCGTGACATAATTACAAGCCTTTTAAGCTTAAATATCCCAAAAACTTTCACTACATAAATGACTTTCCACCTATAGTTCAAGTCACGTTAGTTTTGTGACTTGCCATTACCTTTTCTTGTCTTCAACTTGGCCATCTTTTCAAGCTGGTTTCCTGTTATAGTTTTCTACCATTCCAGGTGAGATTCTTAGCTGAGTATGGTAGGTTTGAGGGCACACTCACACCAGATGAGTCACCAACAAAATTGTTGGTCCTTGTTATAGCCGGTATTGTTCCTTGCTTTCTCATAAGCAGTCTTGTCCTTTCTTCAAAGAAACTCCTTGGCCTAATTTTTGGAGCAGAATCTGATTCAAAATCATGAAACTCAAAATCTGGTGGGACACTGTTGTTGGGAGGTTTCCTTTGCACTGATGGAGTTGGCATAAACTGAAAGCTTGTGTCTTGAACTGGATGACTTGACTGACTTGCTTGACTGAACAGTGGTGCTGAAAGTTCTATTTCCTCCTTAGCTGGTATATTTGCAGCAAGTGGTGACATTTGTTGTTCATCATTACTGTCTTGATTTGTTAAACATCTTTACCTCTTTGCCTGCTTGCCCTTTTTCTTACTTGCCATTGGTTGCTTTCCCTTAGAATGTTATTTAACAAAAGAAACAGATTAATCATAGTAAGAGTAATAGGTAAATAGAATAGATAATATTGAAAAAAATAATATTACCTTTGCACAGCCCCTAACATTGTGTCCAGGCTGACCACATATGGAACACTTCATTATCCTCCCCTTCCTGGACTGCATCCATTCACCTTGTCTATTGACTGGTTTATTTTTTTTCTCTTGTTCTTTTGACTTTAGACCTTCCAGCCATCTTAACAAATTCTGGTGGTTCTATTGCATGAGATGCTTCAACCTTCCAGAATTTTTCTCCTCTCATGGACTTGTGTAACTCCTTATAATTAGTCAACTTATCAGATATCTTCCTCTCTTTTTGTGTATGAAGTCTTTTTAATGAATCAGATTCACTATCAGATAAATCTGAAGAACCAGAAGAATGACAACCATGTTCTTCACTATCATCTGAACTACAGTCAGTAGCAGCATCAAGTTCTGATGTATTTGACTCAATGTGCTGGACTATATTATGGACATTGATACTTAACTCACACTCATCTACAGCAAAGAAGTCAATAACATTAACTGATCACTAACCAAAGACAGTAGACTCCTAAAACCTTGATCACTTTCTATTTCATAATATCTACCAGAAGACCCATTCACAATTACTTGTTGAACTCTAATAAACCCCAACGCATGTGTATAAGAAATAGGGGACCAAACACCCAAAATCAGAGCAACGAAAACATATCCAACACAAAGGGGACCCCTTTTTTGTCAAAGACCATATATGTAGGACCACCAAAATTGAAACCCTAAACCGAAACAAAAAGAAAATACCAGATAGGGATCATTCCAATACAAATACAAACCCTAAATCACCAGTAATAAAGACCAAAACAAGAAAAACAAATGTAGGGTTAAATCGAGTATGCACAGACCAAATGCAATAAAAAACAACAAAAATCAGACACACCTCCTAACTAAAAAAATACATATCTAAATGAATCATTCAAAACACTAGTCAAAGAAACAAAAAATTAAAACAATGAGACGATATGCTTCCGTCCATACTAAAAATAAAGCTAAGAAATGACGATTTACTAATTTTAATACGGAAACTGGTACCTTCGTATACATCCACGATGAAGATAATGGAGACGAATTTTACAGTGAAGAGAGTAGGTGAGAACTTTTTCTATCGGAAAGTGAAAGGTTTTGACTATTGAAATAGGTTGGGAATATTTTACTGAGGCTAATTAACTAATTAAAGGTGGGGAGTGTTATTATAAGGTGGGGCGGGTTATTATAAGGGTGGGCGGGTTAAAAAATTCCTAGTTGGCACATTATTTTGGGGGTCTCGGTTGCCACGTAAGAGATCCGTTAGATTTAGGTACAAATTTATCTACTTTAGTAACTGCAGGTATTATTTTGGACGGAAAGTAGAACGAGGTATTAACGTGACTAATTTTCAATAGTAGGGGTACAATTTTGGCCTTTTTCCCTAAATTAAAACCCCTCCGCGAAACACCAATGAAACCCACCAAACCCAAGAAGCTCTGAACCTCTGTAGATAAAGTAGGTCTAGGCCAGTTCTGAACTGCCTCAATCTTCTTGGGATCCACTTTCACACCATCTGAAGATACAACATGACCCAAAAAGGCAACTGAGTCCAACCAGAACTCACACTTCAAAAACCTGGCATATAGCTAACTATCCTTCAAAATCTGAAGTACAATCTGTAGGTGTTGCTCATGCTCCTCTCTACTACGATAGTAAACCAGAATATCATCAATGAAGACAATCACAAAGGAATCCAAATAGGTCTTGAACACTTGGTTCATCAAATCCATGAAAGCTGGAGCATTAGTCTAACCAAATGACATCACAAAGAACTCGTAATGACCATAAAAAGTCTTAACATTTGTCTTAGGGACATCAGCTGCCCTATTATTCACCTAATGGTAGCCATATCTCAAGTCAATCTTGGAAAACATCTTGGCACCCTGAAGCTGGTCAAATAGATCATTGATCCTAGGCAACGGATACTTGTTCTTGATGGTAATCTTATTCAATTGTTGATAATCAATGCACATCTTCATTGATCCATCCTTTTTTTCTTAAAAATCAACATTGTCTCACCCCAAAGCAAAACACACAGTATAGTGGTATAAAAATAAGCTGAGTTCCCCGAACCAAATCAATACAAAAGTCAATATCATTGTTGGGTGGCATACCTAGCAAATTTGCACGAAATGCCTTTGGAAATTCCCTCACAACTGGTACCGCATCCATAGGAGGAACCTCCATACAGGAATCCCGAAAGTAAGACAAATATGCTAAACATCACTTCTCAACCATACTCCAAGGCTTAAATTATGAAACCACCCTGCAAGTAGATGACCGAGAGTCCCTCTCCACTCTAATCTAGGCAACTCTGGAAAGGCTAGATTCACGGTCTTGGCATGACAATTCAAGATAGCATGATATGGGGACAACCAACCATACCAAGGATGACCTCATAATCCACCATATTCAGCAATAAAATATCAACAATATTTTCAGAACAATTAACAGTAATAACATAAGAACGGTACACCCGATCAACTAGTATGGAATCTCAAATCGATGTAGACATAGAAATAAGAACATCAAAAGAATCACGAGGCATACTCAAGTGCAAAATTTGAAGACCGCATAAAATTATGTAGAACTCGGATCAAACAACACTAATGGCACCTGGTCTTAAGGATTAGGTAAGCCTAACAATAAAGTAATTGCAATAAGAAAGAAAAACAACAAGTATCAATGGAATACCATAAAAATGACAGAGAAGAGTGAACGGAAACAACCCAAAATCCGAGATCACGAATACAGGAAAAGAAAAGTAATAAATCAACAATAACGACCATTTTCACATTAGGTTTTAGTCAATAAACTCCACGAGGTACCGAACCTCGGACAAATCACAACTCACGGGTCTCAATACTTGAAATCTAACACTGGGAATCCTGTGCCCTCATAAAACCTCATAACCACACTGATGACTCACGTGCTTATAGAGCCATTCTCACATAGAAGGCAAATACCACAAGGGTATCTATACTCAACAATATCCAGAAAATCTCTTAGCCGATAATAATGCTTAACTACGGGTATGTTTGTGCAAGTGTCCTAACATAGTTTCAAACCAACTAGTATGCATAAGAAAAGAAACGGACAGCAAGTAGAATATTTCTTTACAACTTTCACTTGATAAAGTTCACACCGATAATAGTAACACTACACAATTATCAACAACAAGAATGCCTCCAGGCCAACACAAGACATCACAAAGCAATCACTGATGTAACACACCTTGTATCACCACGTGTGCAATAGTAAAGTGAATACCCGCCTTGTCTCGCCACACGCGCACAATAAGGTTCCCACCTTATCTCGCTACATGCACAACCCATATATATATATACCGCGTTGTCACGTTGCATGTGCAATTATCAATAGTAACAACAATGCAATAGAAACCTCGTGCAATCCCATAACAACAACCGCACAGCAGAAACCTCGTGCATCACAAGAACAACAACCGCACGGCAGAAACCTCGTGCATCACCACAACAAGTACAAAAACACAAATGACAATAATACAAAGTATGGTAAATAAATCAACTCAAGAACCTTCGATCACAAGAAAAGGTAAAACTAGTATATAAGGGATAACCACAATAAGGAACACTAGGCCTAGTAAAAATACCTCAACAAGCAAGAAAATAACATGTAACAAAAGTACCACAATATATGGTTCGACCAAAAGAAACTAATAGGAGTCCAATAATTCCAAATAAGGGCAAGTCCACTAAGGCATAGACCCTCTAAGCTTCTTTTAAGTTTGGGAAATTACGGAAGATATACAACCAATTAAAATAAAGATAAGCAGCAAGAAGATCACCATAATCTTAATTAAGGGAGAACATTTACAAAAGGGATAACGACAACTTTAAATAGAGATAAGCAATTAGAGAAAAGATAACATGGTAGTGGAAGAAATAACAGTCTCAATCAAGGCACATATAAATCAAATAATAGTAAGAGTGGGCCATGAAGCAATTAATTCCAATTAAGCAGGTAAAGGTGAAACTAATAATTAAGGAATGAAATCATACGAGTACAACTACATATTTAATGAATACAAGAACCTAGAAACCCTAAAAGGACAATTTCCCCAAAATAAGCCCGAGCACATACTAGTCACCTCACGTACACGAACTACAATCAACACAGAAGACTCAATTCCTAATGGGTAGTTCTCCCACACAATGTTAGGCAAGATACCAACCTCAAGGAAGACAAATCGATACTCTAAACTAGACTCCTCGGATGAAAAGACCTTCGGACGGCTCAAATATAACCAAAACAACTTCAAAGACAAATAAAACTTATAAGAAACTACTCTGGATCATAAAGTCTCAATATTTATAATAACCTAGAAATTGATCCCAAAAGTGGACCCCCGGGCTCGCACCTCGGAACCCGACAAATTTTAAAAAACCCGAACACTCATTCTGATATGAGTTCAACCATACAAAAATTATCAAATTTCGATACCATTTCGTCCCTTAAATCATGATTTTTCATTTTGAAAATTTTCTTCAAACCCCAACATTTTCCTCAACTCAAAACACAAATTAAATGATAAAAATAAAGATAAAATCATGGAATATATTAAATTCTAGGTGAAGAACACTTACCCAATCGATTTGCTTGAAAAACACACAAAACATCGCTCAAAACCGAGCTCTACGAGTCAAAATGTGATGAAAATGGCCTAACTCTCGATTTGGAAATCTTATATTCTGTCCAGGTGGTATGCATCACGAAAGCGGAGAAAGGGACTCGTTCGCGAAGAAGAAAAATTAAGGGTGCTAGGAAGTGCTCCGTGAACGTGAAGAAACGCTCACGAACGCGATGAAGAAAAGGACAGGAACCTACGCGAACGCATAGGGGACACGCGAACACACAGAGTATTGACCACCAGGGCTCAGGCCTGGTTTCTACTCGCGAATATGGAAGGGAGGTTGCGAACACGAAGAAGGAAAGGTGCAACCCCTTTGCGAACGAGAAAGGATGAATGCGAACACGAAGAGGAATTCTGAAGCGGGTCAACAGACACTACGAGAACGCGAAAAAAACTTCGCGATCACGAAGAAGAACATCAGATACCAGAACCAGCAGTTCAAAAATAGGGGAAAAAATGACCTATAGCCCACCCAGAACACACCCGAGGACCCTAGAACCCCGTCTAAACACACAAACAAGTTCTATAACCTAACAAGGACTCGCTCGGAGTCTCAAATCACATCAAACAACACCGAAAATACAAATCACACCACGAATCGAACTTTTGAACTTTCAAATCTTCCAACTTCGAAAACTAGTGTCGAAACCAATCAAACCAACCCGGAATGACGTCAAATTTTTCAAGCAAGTCCCAAATGACATAACAGGGTTGTTCTAACTTTCGGAAGCGCATTCCGACCCCGATATCACCAAAGTCAAATATTGGTCAAACTTCTCCACTTTCCAAACTTCAACTTTTGCTGAAATGCTTCAAATCACCCTACATACCTCCAAAACCAAATTCGGACGCACGCCTAAGTATAAAGTCACAAGATGAAGCTGTTGAAATCATCCAAAACTCATTCCGAATCTGTTTACAGAAATGTCAAATTCTGGTGAACTCTTACCGCTTAAGCTTCAAAAACTTGAATCCTTCTTCCAATTTGACTCCTAATCATCCGGCAACTGAATTCAACCACACACGCAGGTTGATATACATAATATAAAGCTTCTCAAGGCCTTATTCCATCGAACGAAACTTAAATTCTCAAAACGACCAGCCGGGTCATTACACTAAACCAATTGTGATAAGGACAATTTATCATAACTTGGCTAGATGCGTACCTGTCCTGCTCTGTATATTAAATAATACATCTCATACCAAATTTTTATTTGGTATTTTTGTTCTCATAACTAATGGCTTAGCTATAATTGAAGACATACAATTTCTGCTAAACCAACTTGGATTTAAACCAGCATTATCAAGATAATTATCATAATTTATATTCTGGAACTGTGCTTTAATAATTTGAGCAATCAATCTTGCAAAATCCAAACTTCAAGTCGATAACAAATGCACATGTGACCATATAATATATGCATTTATTAAAATCATATAATAGTAAACGGTGCACATGGCAGGTGATTGTGCCCATATATATATATCACCTTCTATACGTTCCAAAAATCAGAGAATACAATCCCAGCCTCAGCTGGTATAGTAATAAATTTATCATGAGAACAAGTAGTACATGAGAATTCTCGAAGATAATTCTTCAGTATATGCCAATGTGAATTCTCAATCATTTTTCGTATCATAATTGAACTGGGATGGCCGACCAGTCATGCCAATTGATATTTATTTCAATAAACATCTATTTTACAATGGCATGTAATTCTATGATCATGCTTATATATGTGTAGTACAAATAGAAAAAAAGTCGGGTAACCTTTCATATTTACCCGGTGTGATTATAGTAATATGAATATATTCAATCTTCCTTTCATTTATAGTCTCAAATGCCAACCACTTTGGCTAATATATTTGAAACTCAAAAAGTTTCTTTTGAGACTTACTACAATATCAATGTTAAGAACAATTTCATTCATCCGGATAGTAATAAATTAGTTCTTCCGGAGCTCTTAATTAAATTTGCACTACAAGATCTTTTATCACACTATCCACATGGCGAATGTCTCCTTCACGAAGAAAACTATATCATAATAATTGTCATGGTCAAAATTATAATGAGCAAAATCATTTCTTGCTTTATGTTTGCCTTTAATAATTTTTTATAAGGCATGACAATATATTTTTGGCGTACCACGTGTACGCGACCAATGACACATTCATGTAACCACACAATAATATGCATTATCTTTCTTTCTCTCAGACCTCCGTAGAGATGAGTTGTAGTATTTATCCAGCCATGCATAAGCACATTCTTATGCATAATTTATCACATATATATATTTCAATATTTACTTTCAGGAATGAGCCTGCATTTATAATGCATATAACAAGTCACATTCTCTTCAAGTGGACTATAATCATATGGGCGTGCTTTATTATTTTCATACCACATTGATGGCAAATATCACCTTCACATTTTGACGTAATATTTTGAGAACCCTAATTGTTCTCCTTTTTACAATTACCGTAATGGTGACCATTATTATTTTGGTCTTTGGCACACCCATGTTCATTGGTCAATCACTTGTCTTCATTTAGACTTATTATACATCACTATCACATTCACTTTAAGAATGGAGCAAATCAAGTGGGACAAGCTTCATGCTTTTTCATGAAAAATATATTATTTTTCTTTAATCATCAATATATGATCAATATGGTACATTGGGACTCAAACCCAATGTCTTACCCATATGAAGGCATGTTAAGCCATAATAAGTTGGGACTTGGACCCAACTATTATCATCATTGTGCACCAGAACTCAAATCATATGTCTTACCCTCATTGTGTGATGGGACTTGAAACCCACCGTCTTAGCCTCAACCAATGGAAAAATAGACCAAACTGCAGTGAGACTCACCCTCTGTCACGACCCAAATTCCCAACCCTCGGGATCGTGATGGCGCCTAACACCCTACTTGCTAGGCAAGCCAATGCTAGAGGGATTCAATATTTAAAATAATTAAAATATGATATTAGGTCTAAATTTATCAAATAAATGAATGTCGAATAGTGTGAGACATAATAAAACGAAACTCGAAGCTTATTATAATATCTAGATACCTAAGGTCTGGAGTCACAATTCACGAACTACTAAAGAATACTAGAAGTAATTGGCTGAAATAAAATATATATTGTTTTGAATGAAATAAAACAGAAATCTAAACAATGTAGAGAAGACTTCAGGAATCTGTGGACGCCAGCAGATCTACCTCGTGTCTCCGTACAAATGCTCAACTACTACTCGATAACTCAATTCTGGACGGCACCTGGATCTGCCCAAGAAGTGCAGAGTGCAATATCAGTACAACTGACCCATGTTGGTAAGTGCCGAGCCTAACCTCAACGAAGTACTAACGAGGCTAAGGCCAGCATTTATAACATAACCTAGATACAATGTATAATAAAGCAAGAAGGGAACAATAAATTGATTAAACAGTAACTTGCAACAATTAATAAAACAACTTGGTTAACTTCTCCAGATCTCAGCTATAACCAATCCTCACGAAAATTTCTAAGTTTTAACTTAAAATAACGGTAAAAGTAGAGTATGGGAACAATAGAATAAAAGAGTAAGTTTTCCAGTCTTTATCATAAAATCAGTAAAACATGAATATCCTCCCTTATTGCTCCTTGTTGTGGCGCACAACTCGCTCCCACCTGTCCACCCTTATTGCTCCTCCCTATATATATCACCTTTATTTCTCTTGTTGCGGCGTGCAACCCGATCCCACCTGTCCTCCCTTATTACTCCTTGTTGCGGCATGCAACCCGCTCCCACCAGACAATCACATCTCTTTATTTATATATAAAAAAATATTTCACAATTTAGGTCAAAGCCTTTCACAATATTTATGTCTCAACAATTGTAAGCAGAAAGTTGTACTATTCATGAACTTCATCAATTATCATTTCACAATGAAAACTACCGGAGTGTAACGTAAAACACTGTCAACCAGCTCAACCATTAATGTACCACAATAAAGTTAAGGAACAATTAATACTCCTAAATAAGTGAAAAAATATCTAACAAACAAGTAAGCAACACAACTAGACATGGAGGCATCAATGATCATGAACAATTAGGACAGTAGTAAAATAAATTGGAAACAGGGAAGGGGACATGCTAAACAGATAATTTGGTGGTGCATAGATACTCGTCACCTCACCTATACATCACACACCTAAAATTTCACATAGCATTTAAGTTTGGGATTCCTATTCCTTCAAGTCAAGGTTAAACCAAACACTTACCTCAATTCCGCAGGCCACTCACTGCTCAATCACAGCTTTTCCTTTAGAATTTGTCTCTAAACCGCTCAAATATAATCATAATTGGTTCAATATCATCAATTATTGCTAAAGTAATTAACTTTAATGAAAAACTATGATTTTCCTATGTTCTCCTATCAAAAGACAAAATCGATCTCGGGCCCGCTTGGTCTAAACTCGAGGTTCGGACCAAAACCGTTTACCCATTCTCCCCCAAGCCCGGATATACAATAGGTTTTGGAATCCGTACTCAATTCGAGGTATAAATTCCCAAATTTCGAAGTTCCTAAGTTCTACCCAAAAATCCCAATTATTTACCACGAAAACTCTAGATTCTAGGTTGAAATCTTGTTAAAAGTTGTTAAGGATTGAAAGGAATTAGTTAGGAATCACTTACCTATGATTTGAAAGGAATTTCGAAGGGTTCGCAATTGCGACCACCCGTCTAAAAACGTATTTGAGTTGTTGCAGTTATCACAAATGCGATCAGGTGGTCGCAATTGCGAACCCTTCGAAATCCCTGATGCCTTCGCATTTGCGACCAGTGGGCTTGCTGCGCAGTCTTCGCATTTGCGAAGTAAATCTCGCATTTGCGAGGATGGCCTTCCCAGGCCTGGTTTGCATTTGCGAGATAATGTCTCGCAATTACCAGGCCTGTTAACTTCGCAATTGCAAAGCCTGATCTCGCCTTTGCAAGATTAGAGGCCTGGACAAACACCAGACACTAGCCATGAAACTTTTTCTAAGTCTAAACACTCTGTGGCCTATCCAAAACTCACCCGAGCCCTCAGGGCTCCCAACCAAACACGCACGCAAGTCTAAAAATATCATACAGACTTGCTCGTGCGATCAAATCACAAAAATAACATTTAAAACTACGAATTCAACCTCAAAACTCATGAGTTTTCTCAAGAACACTTCAATTTTCACTATTTATCAACCGGATGTCCGAATCACGTCAAATCAATTCTGATTATTACCAAATTTCACTGATAGGACTTAAGTATCATAACAAACTTGTACCAGGCTGCGGAACCAAAATACGGGCCTGATACCAACGGGTTCACACATTAATTCATTTCCTTATTTCCTTAAAGATCCAGCAAAAACATTTCCTTCAAAATTGATTTCTAAAGCTAAGGACCTCGAAATTAAATTTCGGGCATACGCCCAAGTCCCATATTTTACTACGGACCTCCGGGGATGATCTGAACACAGTTCCGGGTCTGTTTATTAAAAATGTTGACCAAAATCAACTAAAACCAATTTTTTTAACTTTAAAAATTATTATTTCTCATATTTTCACATAAAATCTTTCCGGTTTCACGCCCGGACTGTGCACGCAAATTGA